>ML349690.1:0-59850 GCA_005239505.1 Nicotiana paniculata | reverse complement strand
GAAAGAAGGAGAGACAATTCAGGAAATGTACACAAGGTTCACAACCTTGACAAATGAACTCAAGTCTCTTGGAAGAATCATACTTGAAGAAGACAAGGTAGAGAAGATCTTAACAAGGGTTCTGCCTATCTCCTGGGAAAACAAGATCACTGCTATCCAGGATTCCAAAAATATGGCAACCCTTAGACTGGATGAGTTGATTGGAAACCTCACTGCTTATGAACTCAGAAGGCAAACCATGAAGATGGATGCCCCAAAGAAGGAGAGAAGTCTAGCACTGAGGATCACTGAGGGAGCTGATCTGGAGGAGGATGAGATGGCCATGATAACCAAAGAATTCAGAAACTTTCTCATGAGGAAAAATGGCATCTCCAGGGGAGGAAACTTCAACAAGGCAAAGGCACCAGAAAGGTCAGCTAATGAGGGATGCTACAAGTGTGGAAAAACTGATCATCTCATCAAAAACTGCTCTCAGTGGGAAGTAGAATGGAGGAAGGAAAGATATGAGAGAAGGAACAGGAGGAAGGAACAAGTTCAACCCAAGACAAATACAACAAAGGCTATGGTTGCTGCCTGGGGGAAAGTTCAGATGAAGAATCAGAAGATGGGGAGACTGAAGATCAGACTANAAGATCAGGCTATCATGGCAATTGGAGAATCTGATGAGGAGACTTATGAAGAACCAGAGGTAAGTATCTCACAACTTAAAACTAAAATAAATTTTTTATCTAAGGAGAAACTCTCTAAGTTGCTACTTGACTTCATAGATGATTCTGAGGAAACAACCAAAGAGAAGGACCAACTATCTAAAGAGTGTGCAATACTAAAAGAAAAATGCATGGACCTGGAGATAAGGGTTAGTGAATCTGAAAAGAAAAACACTGTCTTGATGAACCAGGTTCATCCACTCGAAACTGAGATTCTAGAGCTAAAATCTGAAAACTTAAAGTTAAGACTAGGATCCAGTAAAAAGGTAGTTGATCACTCTCATGTCATGTTAGAAGAAAACATAGGAAAATTAAAAGATAAGATGTATGCCAAGGATGAGCAAATAAGAACTCTTAATGAACAACTTGGCAAAGTCAAACATGAATTAGATCGAACCTGTAAATGGAATAAATCCTCTGACGCCCTGATATGAATTCAAGAGAATCACAGTAGCAACACAAGAGGGATTGGTTTTGGGAGTCAATTGCCTAAGTGGGATCCCAAAAGCAAGTATCTCACTCTCCCTGAAAATAAAATTTGCACCCATTGTGGGAAGACTATCCACTATAAATATGAGTGTGCTGTAAAAGAGAAGGCCAGTCAGAAAAATGAGAGATTCATTAAAAAGAAAAACTATCTACCAAACTGGGCTAGAAAAAATCTGATTCATCCATTCTCTCATAGAAAATGACCCAAACTAGTTTGGATTCTTAAAACCAACCCCTGATTTTCTTTTGTAGGTTCAAGTGAGAGGAGGCAGCCAGATTTGGTACTTGGATAGTTACTGCTCAAAACATATGACTGGGAACATGGAACAGTTCCTTTCACTTGAAAGTCTCAAAGGAGGAAATGTCTCCTTTGCAAACAGAAAGAAAGCTGAAATCATTGGGGTTGGTAAAATAGGTAACGATGATACACGATCTATTGAACATGTGTATCTCATAGATGGCTTGAAATATAGTCTGATCAGTGTATCACAAATATGTGACAGAGGTAACCTAGTTGCTTTTACTTCCACAAAATATTTTATGATCAACCTGCTTACTGACAAGATTTTTTTGCAGGGAAAAAGAATGAATAATATCTATGTCATAGATTTGTCCACACTATCTGAAAATAAACTCACTTGTCTAAGTGTGTTGGATAGTGATCCCCTCCTGTGGCACAAAGACTTGGTCATGCAAGTCTAACTCAACTTTACAAACTAGTCTCTAAGGACTTAGTGGTAGGACTTCCTAACATTAAGTTCAAGGAAGACAAAGTTTGTGAGGCATGTACCAGGGGAAATTGGGTAAGGTCCTCTTTCAAAAGTAAGAAAATGGTCAGTACCACCAAGACGTTGGAACTGGTTCATATGGATCTATGCGGTCCTATGAGAACTTTAAGCAGAGGTGGTAAGAGATATGTGATGGTGCTAGTTGATGATTTTTCAAGGTCCACTTGGACCTTATTCCTGTCATTTAAGGATGAAGCATTTGATATGTTCACCTCATTTATTAAGAAAATTCAAAATCAATTGGGACATCAACTGGCATCAATAAGATCTGACCATGGTACTGAATTTGAGAATTTTAAGTTTGCTGAGTTCTGTGATGAACATGGTGTTAATCATAATTTTTCTACTCCTAGAACCCCACAGAAAAATGGGGTTGTTGAAAGGAAAAACAGATGTCTCGAAGACATGGCAAGAACCATGCTTTTATCAAGCAAACTACCTCACAGCTTCTGGGCAGAAGTAATTAACACTGCATGCTACATTATTAATAGATGCATGACCAGACCTCTGGTAGAGAAAACTCCCTATGAATTACTAAAAGGGAGAAAGCCCAACATATCTCATCTTAGGGTTTTGGATGCAAGTGTTATGTGCATAATAATGGAAAAGATTCTCTAGGAAAATTTGATCCCAGAAGTGATGAGGGAGTGTTCTTGGGATATTCAACACATAGCAAAGCTTATAAAATATACAATAAAAGAACTATGAGTGTCGAAGAAAGTGTACATGTTGTCTTTGATGAAACTAACACTTTATCTGAGAGACAGGAACCAGAAGATGAGGAGCTTGGACTGGTGAGGAGAAATGACAACATTGAATCACCTATGGCGGATGGAACAGGTGATGGACCAAGTTCAACAACCCCACGCAACTTGACATGGGTAATTCTACATGGAAATAATGGCCCTGATCGTGTTCCACAACTACAAGACAACATGGAACAATCAGGAAATGAACAACTAGTACTCAAACCACACAGATATCAGAGTTCTCACCCTCTTGAGAACATCATAACAGACTTGAGATCTGGAATCAAAACTAGATACTCCTTGAAAAATTTGTGTGCTTTTGATGCATTTCTATCCTTGATTGAACCAAAGAACATTGTTGAAGCCCTGCAAGATGCTGATTGGGTAACAACCATGCAAGAAGATCTAAATCAATTTGATAGGAGTCAAGTATGGCACTTGGTACCCAGGCCACTGGACAGATCAGTAATTGGCACCAAGTGGGTATTCAGGAACAAGCTCGATGAGGATGGAACTGTTATAAGCAATAAGGCTAGACTGGTTGTTCAAGGATATAGCCAAGAAGATGGAATTAACTATGATGAGACCTTTGCTCCTGTGGCAAGATAGGAGGCAATCAGACTTCTTATACCGTTTGCTCCACACATGGAATTCACTCTTCATCATATGGATGTGAAGAGTGCCTTTCTTAATGGCTACTTGAAGAAAGATGTATTTTTAAAACAGCCTCCTGGATTTGAAAGCAAAGAGTCACCTAATCATGTATATAAACTTGACAAGGCTCTCTATGGTCTCAAGTAAGCGCCTAGAGCTTAGTACGAGAGATTATCAAAATTTCTATTGGAACATGGGTACAAAAGAGGCAAGATAGATAGTACTTTGTTCCTAAAAGAAAGGGGAAAAGATCTTCTGATTATGAAAATATATGTTGATGATATCATATTTGGGGCAACTACTGAAAAGCTTAGCAAGGAATTTGTTACATTAATGGGGAGTGAATTTGAAATGAGTATGATGGGTGAACTAACCTTCTTCTTTGGTTTTCAGATCAATCAAACTCCACATGGCACAATGATACATCAACAGAAGTACGTGAAAGAACTCCTCAAGAAATTCAAAATGGAGGATTCAAAGGAGATAGATACCCCAATAGCTACAGCTACAAAATTGGATGTGGGTGAACCTGGTTCATCCGTTGATCATAAGACATACAGAGGGATGATTGGGTCTCTACTCTATCTTACTGCAAGTAGACCTGATATTGTGTTCAGTGTGGGACTATGTGCTAGGTTTCAAGCCAATCCAAAGGAGTCACACCTCACTGTAGTAAAAAGAATTTTAAGTTATCTGAAGGGCACCACTGATATGTGCCTTTGGTATCCTAAAGCTAGTAATTTTGACCTTGTAGGATATGCTGATGTTGATTATGCAGGTTTCTTGGATGACAGGAAAAGTACTTCAGGCATGGCTCACTTTTTGGGCTCCTGCCTTGTCTCTTGGGCCACCAAGAAACAAAATTCAGTAGCCTTGTCTACTGCTGAGGCTGAATATGTGGTTGCATCCTCTTGTTGTGCCCAGTTGCTATGGATCAAGAAACAACTCTTGGACTTTGGTATAGATGTAGGATGCATTCCTATTTACTGTGATAACACTAGTGCAATCAGTATGACTAAGAACCCGGTTCATCACAAGAGAACTAAGCACATAGATGTTAGGCACCATTTCCTGAGGGATAACTATGAAAAGGAAATGATCTCAATCGAATTCTGTGCTACTAATCGTCAAATTGCTAATATATTTACCAAAGAATTGAGTAGGTAGCATTATGAGAGAAACAGGCTTGAATTAGGGATGATTAAGATCACCTAATTGAAAAACAGAATTGAAAAAAAAAGGGAAGCTTTTTTTTTGCTAGAAAATTTTAATTAGGTACTTAATCAGATTAATCATCAGTACTATGTCTCTATTGCCATACTCTTCTGCCATGTATTAATATGATTCCCTAGTCACTAATGATGTTTCTCTATCTTTGTGAATTGAGGCAAAGTAAAGATTTTAACAGGATGAACCTGGTTCATCCATGCTGGTTTACGTGACTGACAAGATACGTTCTTATCTCCATATGTATTAATTCAAGTAAAGTCATACATGAGCAGGACTCTATCTATTTATGGTTCAAATTCAATTCTCGTACTTACCCAAATAATGAACCAGTTTCAAGAAGTCCCATCACAATTAATTAGCCTAGTTTTAGGGGGAAAGTAACTGTCTAATCAATGTCCAATCACTGACAGTTCTTAATCGATTAGGATCCTACTTGTTTAATACACTTCTGTTGAAATCTCCCCAGCCACAAGTTATAAATAGGACATCATTACTCATTGTGCATAAAACATCAGTCGAACCTTGTTCAACTCACTCAACTCAAAATCCCTACTGCCTATTATTTTCTTCTCTCTCTAACCAAATCAAAATCATGTTGTCTCCTCCACCAGCTTCTTCTGACTCATCCCCAAACAGAGATTATGATGAGGGAAACTATGAGTCTAATTCAAACTCTTCCTCAGTCTATAGTTCTGAGTCTCCTAAAAAATTATCAACCCCAGAACACTCTACAATCCTTGAACCCACACAAAACCCTACCCTAGCCCCCAAAACCCCTCGTGTTAAGGTTCTTCCACGTAAATCTCTGGCTTCTGGTTCAAGAGAAAAATTCTTGGAAGAATTGTTACGTGCTGAGGAAGGCTCTAAACCAGAATCATCCAATGATTCATTTAAATCAGCCAATGAAGACGAAGCACCTGGTTCATCCAGTGCTGAGAAAGGTAATACTGAAGTTACCTCTGATTTCAATTCTACTGAGAATCGATTTGTGTTGGTGGGATCTGTGGTGCATATGGAAGTGCCAAGAAGGCAAAGAAAATTTGGGAAAGAGAAAAATCTTGAAAACGAGGGTGAGGTAGATGTGAGGGGATCCGGGGAGGATGGTACCACGCTTGCAATTTGTGGCCCTATTCTTGAAAATCTTGGAGAAGATGTCATGGTTTTAGGGGGAATTATTGATGTTGAGGAAGATGTTGCTGGGTTAGAGAAGTTAATGAAGGAAATAGATGAACATGTTTCTTCTGGGGAAGAAACTTTGGCTGAAAGACTAAAGAAGTTGGCGGACTCATACAACCCCAAAAAGAGAAGGACTACAAAGTCCAGAAATTCTAAAGCCTCAGTTCCTTCAAAGAAAAGGAAGGTTGCTGATTCTATTGGTGTACCTATTCCTAGGGTACGTGCGACGAGAAATAATGTACGAGCAGAGGAGGAGAAATTGGAAAAATCTCTGCAAGAGAGCAAAAGAAAGAAGGCAGAGAATGGGAAAGCAAAGGTAGGGGAAACTGTTATTTTTGACGACGAAGATTGGTCGGACCTGGTCCAACAAGAATAGGAGGCTGCTCCAGTGGTTATAAAGACTCCCAAGCCTAAAAAGGCTAAGACTTCTTCAAAGAAGTCAGCTACTGTGTCCATCACCACTGGGAGTACTACTTCAAGGACAAGGTCTAAGATAAATAAGGTGAAGAAAGTACAGTTTATTGAGAGGGATGAATCCAGAATGGAGTGGAGAGGAAGAAAAGGAGGTTGGAGAAGTGTCTACTGACAGAGTTTCCATGTTTGGCAAGAGAAAAATCTTGAAAGGGAAATTGTTGAAGGATTTGGAGGATCATGGAATGAGGTATTTACAGGATTTTATGGCAGTGCACGGCTGGAAGGACATGGTCCTTCGTATGGAAGGCAGGCTAGTCAAAAATGAGGTTGTGGAGTTCATGAGGAATGCCACAGTCATTGGAGGCAGGGTCACCTCATTGGTCAAGGGAGTTGAAGTCTCCTTTGATGCTCAAGAACTGGGAGTCATACTAGACATTCCAGCTGAGGGTTATGAAGACCACACGAGGCAGAGATGGTCGTGTTTAGATGGAATGGCCTCAGCTCTCAATATCACCAGATTCTTCTGCGACAATGAGAAGGAGATTGAACCTAGGGTTGTGTACAAGAGTGAGATGAATACTTAGCACAAGTTGTTCTTTGAATTTGTGATCAAGTTAATGCTGCCCAGACAAGAACGAAGACACACTGCTAACTACATGGATTTAACCCTTATGGAGTGTCTCTACAGAGGCAAGCAGATTAATTGGCCAGCTTTTATCATCTAGATCTTGGACAGAGTGGTGAATGGCACCAAAGCGCATGCGATCCCTTATTGCTTTATTTTGACTGTCGTTCTTTCTCATTTTGGAGTTCCTACAAAGAAGACTGAGATGGCAACTGCTAAGGATTTCTTTGGGAAGGACACTCTGCTGTCTTGTGATTATACTGTCAATGCCCCGGCAGATGAACCTGGTTCATCTCAGAAGCTAATAGTCAACAGCAAGGTCCGTACTTTGGTGCAAGAAAGCGAGTTAAAGGATATGGAGATCCTTCGATTGAGGACTCGCTTAATTGAGGTGGAAGCTGAGCGTGATGCTCTCAAAGCTGAGTTAGCAAAGGAGAAGAGAAAAATGAAGGTGTTTTACACCAAATGATGTCCCTTCTACAAACCAAGAACCCAGCCTCATCTACACCCTCCCAGCCTTAGCAATGTTCAATGCTACCCCCTCCAAACCTATCAAGTGTCCAGTTCGGGACAGTGTCTAGTTTTTGTTTCAGTTTTTATTCTGTTTTTCTCATGTGTTGGTTGTTTTTTATTTTAATCTGTTTTGGTGCTGATCATCCTTGTTAATCAATGAAAGCTTGCTGGTTTGAAAAATGTCTCAATTTCTTATTTAGCTTACATTATTAGTTTCTTGTGATGATTAAACATGTTTGCACCTGCAGTTGCCTAAATTGGCCATGAGTGAGAATTAAAAACTGGTAAGTATCATTTTGTAACTTTTCGATGATGCCAAAAGGGGGAAGATGTGTTGTGGTAAATTTTCAAAAAATATGATATTTATAACCTAATGAACCTGGTTCTCAATGATTAATGCTTAAAAATATACAAAGTGTTTGAAGTGTATACAAGATAAAAGCACAGAGTTTGTCATCATCAAAAAGGGGGAATTTGTTGGCCCGTGTCACTGAATGGGTTTTGAAGATTGACAAATGGTGACAAGATAAACCAGGTCCATCATATCATACACACATGAACGGAGTAGTTGGCATAAGAATCGTACAAGCATAGGAGATATCAGTTATTGCTGAGTATCAAAGAACTAAGAGGATGTATCCTAATACGAAAAGATTGTAAATTGATGAAAGAAGTTGAATTCAGCAAGGACAGAAACAACGGAAGGAAGTTGAGTTTGATAAGAACTTGTTCTCCCAGGTAGAATCGGACCAGAACTTAACAACTGACTTTATAAATACTCAAAGTATTACTGCTGAAATTGATGACACAAAAAGACGCACAAAGATTAAATTGAATCAAGTTATGTAAGCAAAATTCCCAGTTTATTTGCAAGCAGAAGTATTGTGCAAAGACTACATTTCAACTAGAAGAAACAGTTCCATTCGTTTATCATTGAGTCTATTGGTTGTAGTAGGAGTTTTAACATTGTATCTTTTCAGCTTTCTTAGAAGCAAATTGTAATAGGTACACACTGTTCAAGTTAGAGTTAGCTTGACATCTGTAGAAATTAGCTAGAGGCTAGCTGATACAAAGAGGATTCGAGTTTAGCCCTAGGATTACAAAAGAGTTCATTTTGTAAGTCCGTTTGGCTCAGCGTTTTTTGTGAAGTGGTTGAGCAAATCCTACTGAGGAGTAGGTAGTGGTTTTTCACCTTTTGAGCCAGGTGTTTTTCCACGTAAAAATATTTCTGTCTTTACTTTACTACTTTATTATTCCGCAAATAGTAGTAAGTAGTACACCAAGAAGAACCAGGTTCTTCTTGTTAGACAGCACTCAAAAATTGGGTACTGCACAATTAAATTATAATATTGTGTAGTATTGACGTCTAAAACATCATACCAAGAACATCAAAATTGGACTTCAAATGACCCCTCAAATCCTAAATTTAAAGTCTCTAATCACAAGCCCTAATTACCCCATTTTTGTACTAATTTCTCATAAATTTCACCACTAATCAGTCCATTAATCATATATAAACGAGTTTTAAGTCCAAAAGCCTTACCTCCATGAAGAACTGTCGATTTCCCTCTTCATAAACCCTTCAAAAGCTTCAAACCCGTATAAAATGGTGAAAGAATTACCAAAATTCGCTAAGGGCCCTATTTATATGATTTGCAGAGGGATTTCCGCACTTGCGGCCAATTTTTCGCACCTGCGGACCCAGGTTCTCACCTGCGAGAATCACTTAAAATCCAATTTTCCGCACCTGCGATACAAATTCCGCACATGAGACTCCGCATGTGTGGCCCTAGCTCCGCATTTGCGTCTTCCTCCTATCCACCCAAAATCCGCATCTCGGTCTCTTATCCGCTTCTGCGGGCTGGCACATGCGGTCCCCTATCCGCAGGTGCGGTTACACCAGCACCAGCAGCTTCAGCAGCAATTTTCCAACTTTAAATCCCCTGATGGCTATCCAAAATCATCCCGAGCCCTTCGGGACCCCAACCAGAAATACAACAAGTCATAAATAGTAACCTGGACTTAGTCGCACCCTCAGAACACCCAAAACAACATCAAAACACTAAATTCACCTCGGATTCAAGCCTATGAACTTAGAAACTTCCAAATTTCGCCAAAGATGTCAAAACCATCCAGAACACGTCCGATTAACCTGAAAATTTGCACACACATCCAAAATGACCCTACAAATCTGTTCCCACTTCCGGAAATCCATTCCGACCCCGATAGCTAATATTCCACTGCCGATCGAAAATCGCCAAAACTCAATTTCGCTAATTCAAGTCTAATTTTACTCCGGATCTCAAAACCATATTCCGAACACACTCCTAAGTCCCCAATAACCTAAAGAAGCTATTTGAGAAAAATCAACATTCCAAGGTCGTTTACCTATAAGTCAACTCCCGGTTGACTTTTCCAACTATTAAGCTCATTTAAGAGGCTAAGTGCCTCAATTCTCACCACGACCACTCTGAACCCGAGCCAGCCAACCCAATACCACACAAAAGAGATGAACCACACAAGAAATGAATAAGAAATGGGGGAAACAGTATAAACTCTCGGAACGACCGACCGGGTTGTTACATTCTCCCCCTCTTAAACAAACGTTCGTCCTCGAACGTGCTAAGAGTTGTTCCAAAAGCCATCAAACCACCGAATAACCTTACCATGCACATACCCGGGGGTGACCCCATGTCACCCTGCCCCACATCGATCTAATAACACAACACATTCGAATGCCACTATATCCAACCTAATCTTCACGCCTTAGAACCCAAATTCCACGTCAAAACTTGTCTACAAGATTAGAATCACGTCTCCACACACTGTATATGTCTGAACATGCTTTATCCAACCAGAGTCATAACTCAAGTCGAAGTCACATGATATATCACCTATCTCGAACACTCCTAACGATAAGCTCAAATCACAACAGACGCCCAAGCCACCTAAATGCCAGTAATAAACCCGACATCGAACAGAGACCCGTTATAACACCTTAATATACTGCTAATGATGAGAGAAACGCCCAGAAACCCATAACCCTTCTTCGTATCAACAAGTAATGGAACTATCTCCCTTCGACAGAAAATATAGCAAAACTTCTAAGCCGATCAGCGTCAATATCCTCCCAAATATGTCGTAACCAGATCCGATAACACCCATTCTAGGTTCGTTGACCTCCTTCATCCATCACAACCGCTCCAGAAACAGGACACATCAATACCACTTAAAGCCATAACCCGTGCAATCCGTGTACCAATAGACAACACCCCAAATGTACCCAATCATGAAAAATGAAACCAAACAAGAAACCCGTCTCTCATTATTAACGGGTAACACCACAACGCAATGCTAAGAATTCCTCACATACCACAGAACCAAAACAGACAAATATTACACACAAGGGTCCTATTTAACATACTCCGCGGCACTGCGTGAACCCTATCTGAATGTTGGTCCCTATTATACCCCTCGCTTAGTCTTGCTAAAAAGATCAAAAGTCACGTGAAACCGATATCAAGTATTCCATGTTCATTACCATAACCACAGGAAATCGGACGCTACCATACCACACGAATCTGAAAGAACACAACCCATACATACAAACCCTACGATACTCATCTACTTTACCTTAATAAAACTCCACTATAACACCACAACAGAACCGCACCATGTTTTCCTAAAACCAACGAATCATCGCTCCCCGAAGCAGGGACGGGTAACTCCTAGATCATCCCGGAGCACAGATAAACCCAATAGCCATTAACTGACACCCTCAAAATAGCTCTACGAGGCCAAACAATCCGCTTCGGTGCAAAACATCTATCGATCCGGTCGTATACCATAGACCAATGACCCTCCGAAGGCCCATAATGACTGAATCGCATCACACACTACCCCCCCCCCAGCTAGCCTTAGCTACAACCTACAACTATGAAATCATATACTCATTCGAGTTTCCAGACTCAAACCCTCAAAGCACACCAATCACCATACCCGATCTCAATTTCGTCGCTTGAATGACTAACACCTCTCCAATACCCGATCACTCCACGAGGAAATACCCCCTACGATCTATAGGTGCTACAAAGCCAGACTTGAATACTCACAGCCGAACAACAAGGAGGGTGCCTCCAAACCAATGAGATATCCATAAAGAAAGACACAGAGCATCTTCCGAAACTTACACCTACATCAAGTCATACCTAAAATTATCACCATCTATCTGATCAAACTATATCGAAAATGACCATACTCAGAAATGACACATCCACCCGGGTCTCCTGACCCCCAATAGGTACCACACATGACCGACACATGAGGTCCATAACAACAACATCACCCACAAGGGCGACCACATGAACAGATGTAACAAAAGACTCACGGGGCACATCCAGAGAATGGGCTAAAATATGATGAAGATGTGAATATGAAAAATTGGAATCAAATAAAACTGAAGCATCTCGTGACGCACTGAAACAATACATGGGATCACGGCATCAGAATCCATCTCATCCGCTCTGGATAAAAGTGCATAAAATTAGGCCTGATCACCACTGGATCGACCTCCCCCTCTAGGGAGACCCCTGACTGTCTGACCCCTACCTCTAGCTGCCTGGGTGGGAGGTGCAACAACTGGGACTGAAGCAGCAGGCTGACTCCTCTATTGATAAGTACCTCTCCCAAGATGAGGACAAAACCTCTTGATATGGCCCACATCTTCACACTCAAAGAAACCCCTCTAGGAGAATGGCACTAGGGACTGAAGGGAACCTCTAGCACTAGGATAACCACCAGAAGAACCAGGCATAGGTGAACCCTGAACTGATGGTGCACAAAATGAACTTTGAGCTGGCAGGGCACTGAATGATGGGTGCATATGATGCGAACTGTGAGGATCACGACCAACTAATCCACCACGATAACTTGAGCGACTTGGCTGAGCCTGGCTGAGCCTGCCTGAATGGACGGCCTCTGTCGGGCTGAGGCTGCCCCTCTGAAGGAACCCCACCAAAACTCCCAGATCCTCGAGACCTCTTGGCCTCCCTCCCGATTTGCTCCTGGCAGCAAACTGACTCAATCTCTCTGGAAATGGCAACCACCTCCTCAAAAGAAGCTTCAGATACCCTCTCCCTGGTCAGAAAATCTGAAGCTAATAAGTGAGGCCATCAACAAACCTCCATATCCTCTCTCTATCCATGGGAACTATCCAAATAGCATGACGGGCCAACTCGGAGAACCTCATCTCATATTGCATCACAGTCATGTCCCCCTGACAAAACTGCTCGAACTCCCTGTGCAGCTCCTCCCTGCGGGACTGCGGTATATATTTCTCTAGGAATAGAATAGAGAACTGACGCCAGGTAAGGGGCGCTGCATCAGCTTGTCTACGCCTCTCATAGGCCTCCCACCAAGCGAGTGCAGCTCCTGAGAACTGGAAGATAGTAAATGGGACTCCACTGGCCTCCGATATCCCTACAGTGCGAATAATCCTCTACACTTGTCCAAAAAGCCCTGGGCATCCTCACCCTCAGTACCACTAAAAATCAGAGGCTGAAGTCTACTAAACCTCTCCAACCTGCGTTGTTCGTCATCTGCCAAATCTGGGACTACAAAATCCTGGGCTGGGTCAGCCGGCTATACTAGAACTGCACCCGGTGTCTGAAGCCCCTAAGTGCCTCCCCCGGCCTGAGAAGTAGCGGCAGTGGTAGACATAGCGACTGCCTGTGCAAGACTGGTGCACACGGTCAAAATCTGAGCAAGGGTCTCCTGAAGACCCGGAATCACAATAGGAACCTGGTCCTGAATAGTAGGAGGGTCCACAGGTGCTTCCCCGGCTGCTGCGCGGGCTACACCCCTCCCTCGACTACGGCCTCGACCACGGGCTCGACCCCTCAGCGGTCCAGCTGGTGTCTGATCACCCCGATCGGTAGCGCGAGTCCTCGCCATCTGTGAGAGAATGAAACAATAGAGTTTAGTTCCAGAAATCAACAGATTCGCACGACATAATTCAAGAATGTGTGTTTTTTCCTAAGGGTTTTGTAGCCTCATGAAGATAAGTACAGATGTCTCTGTACCGATCCGCAAGATTCTACTAAACCTGCTCATAACTGGTGAGACCTATGTAACCTAGAGCTCTGATACCAACTTTCACTACCCCAAATCCTTAGTCGTGATAGCGCCTATCGTGACACATTTCATTGAATCTAACTTTAATTTCTAGAAAATTATAAATTTTAAAAGCAAATACTGATAATAATCCATTTAAAATTTTGATGTAACATGTAAAGAACAATTCCAAAACCAACCCCGGATCTAGTGTCACTCAGTCACGAGCTACTATAACATCATAATGTAAGAAAAAAAGAAATGCGGAAATAGACAACATAGTTCATAAAAATAAAAGTGCAACGGGAGGATAAAGAAGGAGAAGAAGAGGTCGCGATCGCCAGCTGCTACCTCGACGAATCCGACGAAAACTCTGATAACTGCTCAGTAACCACTGTCAGATCTTGATGTACCTGGATCTGCACACAAGGTGCAGGGGGTAACGTGAGTACACCAACTCAGAAGTAACGAACCCAAACTATGGGCTGAGAGGTAGTGACGGACTAAACCTCAGAATTTACAATAGACAGTATACAAAAATTAGACATACTAACAGCTTATCAAAAATGAGTAAATATGCCAAGTATGCCAGTATACTCTACATGCCATCATTAAAATGTATGAAACCAGTGTGGATATGAGCATATTGATCACAACCCTCACACAACAGTCCACTCAGTACCGTATATGGATCTCAGGCCCAGGGAAGGTCCATCCCGGAATGTACATAAGCATCGGTGACTGTAGTCACTCGGTACTAAGGAAAAAGGCCAATCCAGCCTCATGGAGAAGGTCCATCTCCGGAATACAACACTCGAACAAAATCCATGTCCAAGGACGATCTATCCCTCACATATCATCAACTTCAGACAAGGTCCATGTCCAGGGAACATCCATCCCTCAATATCAATGCGCTCACTGGGGGTGTAAAGACTCCGGAGGGGCCCTAGTGGCCCAAGCGCTATATCAAGACAACGAAGGAATAATTTAAGTATCGATGCGGTATGTAGTCTGATCTTATAATTGTCTCAATAACAGGCTCTCGGCCTCACTCAGTCATTACTCTCCAGTCTCAATCACATGGATCACAGATGCATAAATCAGCCCGAAACAATGATAAATATGCATATAATTAACAATACTGAGACTGAGGTATGAAATGATATGCTATAACCGGACTAAGTATATGGAATCAAATAAATCACAAAATGAGACTGTAATATACGACCACTCGGGTCTCAACATTTTTGGCGTGAAGCCTAGCAATTATTCTTTACATGATTTCTAATATGTTCACAATTACCACATTAATAGAAGTGTGGATATCGATTAGTAATAGATACTAAACAATGCCATGGGATGAGCCAGGCCACAAATACTCGGTGCACACCCGCACGCCCGTCACTTGGCATGTGTGTCACCTCTATTATAGTCATAAATCATATAGCTCGGGGTTTCGAACCCTCAGAACCAAGTTTGAAAACGTTACTTACCTCACAACCGGCTAAAATCAGAAGCCCGCAATGCCTTTGCCTCTAGACTGGGCCTCTGAGTGCTCCAAATCTACCAAAATCATATTCATATCATTATAATATGCCAAGGAATGAAGCCCATTTGAAAATTACCAAATTTACCAAAAAATCCCGAAATTGGCCAAAGCCGACCCGATGGGCCCAGTGGACCCGGACATTGTCCTGATTCATTATATTTTCCATAATATTCACCACCTCTATCTGACCTAAAAATTTTCACCTTTTTATCTAATTGCCTTTCAACCTTATTAACAAACACCTTGAGAGAATCTGTTGCTTGAGATTTTTATTTCAGCAATTATATGTTTCCATAACGTGAAAAATCATCGATAAAAGTGATAAAATATTTCTCTCCACCAAAATATGGAACATCAAAGGGTCCACAAATATCGGTGTGTATAATTTCAAGAAGTTGGGTTCTTCTTGTGGCACCTTTCTTACTATGTTTGATTTGCTTTTCCTTAATGCATTCCAAACATATTATAAGATCAGTAAAATTTAGATTCGGAAGAATCTCATTCCTTACTAATCTTTCTAACCTTTCTTTGGATATATGACCCAAACGTCTATGCCACAAGTAAGAAGAACTTTCATCTAGTGAACTATGTTTAATTACAACATTATGTTGAACATTAAGAAGGGATTCAGAAAAACCAATATTGAGTTTCAATTTATATAAATCATCACTAAGAAAACCAGAACCATAAAAGATAGCATTCTTATATAAATCAAAACATCCAATTCCAAACATTAAATCAAATCCAGAAACATCAAGTCTTGAAAGATAAATCAAATTCCTAGAAACTGAAGGTACATAAAAGAGTCTGTAATAGATCAAGGTGACGTCCAGTCTCCATGATCAAACGATAAGTCCCTATGCCTTCAATTGGAGTCTTCGTACGATTTCCCATGAACAAGAAATCCGTAGTTGGATTTTTAGTTTGGATCATAAGGAATCCCTTAAACGTAGTAGATACATGAGCAGTTGCACCAGAACCAAGCCACCAAGTATTATTAGGAACTTCTACTAAATTTGATTTGAAACATACAAAATCACTAATTGTACCTTTCTTTTCGAACCAAGATTTAATTTTCATGCAATCTTTCTGATATTGTCCTTCCTTATTACAGAAACGGAACGTATCTGCCTTATGTTCCTTGTTAGCATCCTGTGGAGCTTTAGCAGGTTCTTTCTTTTTTCTTGAACTTGTTGACCTTCACTTTAAGTCCTTTACTAGCTCCGTGACCCATGAGGTTAATTGAATAACTCCCTTGTTTATTAAGTCTCGACTCCTCCTGAGTAAGCATACTGGACATTTCACTAACATTCCACTTATCCTTAATAGTGTTATAATTAATTTGAAAAGGTCCATACTCAGGAGGCAACGAGTTCAGAATAAACTAAACCAAGAAGGAGCCATCCACTTTCATCCCCAAGGTCTGAAGTCTTGATGAAATGTTAGTCATCCCGATGATATGGTTTTGCATACTACGCGACCCATAAAACCTCATGGTCGTGAGTTCAGCCATTAGTGTACCAGCGATAGACTTATCTGCAGAACGAAAACGTTCTTCCACAAACGCCAGGTATTCCCTGGCACTTTCTGTTTGTGGAATAGTACTCTTAATGTTGTTGGCAATATTCATTCGCATAAACATAAGGCTTAGCCTATTAGAGCATTCTCATGATTTATGGAAAGACTTCTCATCCGCACTGCTCGAATCAGTAATGGCGCGGGCTTATCATTTAGCAGAGCCAAGTCAAGATCCATCACACCTAAGTAGAACTGGACTTGTTCACGACATTCAGAGAAGTTCAATCCATTGAACACAGTAACAGATGAAGCATGCGAAGAAAAGGAATAGCTGAAAAATAGATTATACTTGCTCACAAATCAATATGGATTCAACAAAACCAGTTAAAGCATATCGCAATTCTCCTTTGGGTAAATACTACGACACACTATCATAATTTAAATGGCATTTAGTCTTTAATAGGTAATTAAATATTTTAACCAAATATATATGCCATCTTTGGACAGACAATATATATTTTGGCTAAGAATATTAATTTACCTCATCATATTCACTATTCATAGAATAACTGATTCGCCTTTGGGTAAAATCCTTAAGTTCTAGCAATAGTGAAAATTAATATATCCACTAGTTTTTAATTATAGGCATTTTATTAATTTCATAGATATTATAATTTATGTATGCATATTTTCATAAACAAACTAGTTTGGCCACTTTGGTGACTAACAAACTATATAACATCAGTGCATACACAAAATAGAGATTATAAGATTTTATGCATGTGAATACTTTAAACAATCTAGTTTGGTTACTTTGTTAACTAGCAAACTATATACACATTAATCACATACATAAAATAAATAATAACTGACGTTTAAAAATTACTTTTAGAAAACAAAAACAATTCATTATGGGCTTAGAAAGTTGAGACAGATTATCTATTTCAAAAGTCACGCTACTTTATTGGTGATATTGTGGAGTAATTTAGTCCCACGGATTTAGATTCTCAGTAGAAACATTAGTTATTGTTTAAAACTAATATAAGAATCATAACACAGTTATACGTTACGTGGGATTTATGTGCAAAGTTTATACATTTCATGGTCTTTTAGCAAAGAAACCCCATTACTTTAATGGTCGAATAACAAAGAAGCATTACAGAATGCTTTAGACTTCGTTCATTAATTCATTATCGGCATAGCTTTTTAAAGCTTAGGCTTTTTCATACAACCCTACTTTATTATATTAGTAAAAAATACCAAATTCAATACACACATTGAAATAAAAAGGAAACAGTGAAAGAACATTAATATATCAGATCTTTAAGCCCAAAGAGGCAATGCTTAAGTTTACACAAAATTCAATGCAAAACTTGATAAATCAATAAATTAAACAATTAGTTCTGTTGTTGCCATGCATCGAACTTTACCAAGAAGAATTATCTTATACGAATCTCGTTAGAGTGATTCTCGATAATTAATATGAATCGATTTCATAATGAATATTATTAGTTCAAACAATCCAGGCTCGTGATACCACATGTAAGCATAAACTCAATTCATACTAGGATCTTGAATAAGATAATCTTACATATAGTCGTCATAGAAAACGTACCTGAAGCGAAAGTCATTATCGTTAAGCGGAAGCGTATGTAAGTTAGTTTCTCGCCCCTTACCTTAGCTTTCGTTACCGTCACTTTAGTGATGGAAGAGAGAAAATAAAATACGGTAACTCTAATGGGTGGAGAGAGGACCAATTTATAGAAGTTCTCATTTAATCTGATACGTCCATCAAGTAACGACTGGATGGATGAGATTTGATCATAATTAAATATTAATTATGAGTCTTAAACATATTGGGCCACATACACGTAGGAAAAATAACTTACAGGTTGTACTCATACTACACTCTGCACCTCATGTGCAGATCCAGGTACTTCTGGACACGGCGATTTTAGGTTTGGTGCTTCAGTTGCTTGGAGACTATCGAGGTAGCTGCCATGGCGTCCGCAAACTTCGACTCTCCCTCTTTTACTTTTATTTAGCACTGCTCTATCTTTCCAGAAAGTTGTATTAGAAGTTTTGACTATGTTGATATTTAATAGCTCATGAACTCAGTGACACCCGAATTTTGGGGGATTTTGTATTTAAGTCGCGGTATTTTTTTTTATCGGTTATTTATGAGATTTTCACTGTTTAGCTTATTTTATCATGTTTCCAATTTCAAAATGCGAGGTTATGTGGGATGGTCAGCTTTCCTAGTTCCGTGATAGGTGCCATCACAACATGTTGAGTTTGTGGTCGTGACAATTTCATTTGGTTATGTTAGTATTCGTGATCAAGGAAGATTTAGTTGCAATAATTTAACAAAAAAGTCGCCTTGGTTCAATATTGGATGATTGATGGACGAGATTGTTCAATATATATGTATGTATGTTTGTGTGTGTGTTGTATCCAAGTGGGAGATTGTTAGAATTTATGGACTTACACATATATTATATTAAGAAGTGACCTACTAATGTTTAAAGTTAAATGGGCCAAAAGAATACCGTATAAAGTATGGGGTCTTATGTGTAGATACCCGGATGTTATCTCTAGTTTAATGATGGGTTAAATTAGCAATACATAAATTTGTACACGTATTAAATGGGTTATGGTCCCTAAATCAGACGTAGGATTTTCTTTCTAAAAACTCATCGCTGAAAAGAGTAGAACGGCTTACGTCTTGGTTTAGAAGACTGTAGACTGAAAGATCCAGCAATCTCAGTGGCACTCATGTATTCAGGTATGCTTCCGCATTTAATATTTGTTCTCGATGATTTGACATGATATATTTTGGGTAAAAGATGATGGTGTTCATCTTAAAGTAATTTGGTTCCAACAATTGGTATTAGAAGCATGTATCACATTAAATCATTGAGAAACCTTTTTGAAAACGTATTTGGATGAAGTATTACTTCCAGAAAGCTTTTGTTTTGTTATTTGTTAATTAAAGCGATATTCTTGCAACTCAATGTTTCAATCAAAATTTCGTTACTTGCAATTCCAAGGATTGTGATAAAATTCCTTTTCCAATTAACGCTGTCAGAATAGAGGATTTGCAATTCCTTTAAAAGCATCTGTTAGGTTTGTAAAACAAATTAATAGTTAATGCTTCTTTGATTGGTTTCATTTATTCTGATGGTTTATGAATTCATATTCATTTATATTGAGGTTTTAATTTGAGCTATGGATATAGTATTGTTTGGAGTTTGGGTGCCGCCAGAAAGATTGCCTTTTGGGTTCTTTGCTTGGTTACTATTATTATTTGGTGTAAAGAGATAATAACTATAAATAATAGATACTGGCATCAATTTTGGACATATTTCGGTGCCATCATAATTTTTTTGACTTAATAGTTATATGTTTCGGTTTGGAGAACTTAAATTTAAATATTGGTACAATTGTATATATCTTGAGATGAATAAATTGAAGTTAAATGTTGCCAAAGTGACCTTTCTAATGGAAATATATTTATTTTAGAATATAAATTGATGATTATTTGGTTTTTATGTGCGAATAATAAATCGGCCCAAAGGAAGATTTATTATTTGATATGTTCTTTTATTATCAGGTTTACTACACCAAGATACCATTTACAAGTTAATAATTTGTTTAATGGAGTGATCGGTATCTTGAGATGGGATTTACCCTTATTCGAATATATTTTACGAGCAGGTGAAGTACGAGCATCGGAGGCAAGGCAGTTTGCTTCAAAGGCTTGATATTCTGATTTTGGGAGCGTATCACCATGGACTTCGTAGCTGGGCTCCCACGGACTTTGAAGAAGTTTGATGTTATTTGGGTGATCGTGGACCACTTTGCCTAAGTCCGCGCATTTCATTCCAGCCGAGACTACCTAATCTTCGGAGCGGTTGGCTGAGTTCTATATTCGAGATATTGTTCAGCTTCACGGTGTGCCCGTGTCCATCATTTTAGATTGGGGCAGGCAGTTCACATCGCAGTTTTGGAGAGCAGTGCAGTGAGAGTTAGGCACACGTATTGAGTTGAGTACAACATTCCACCCTCAGACGGACGGGCAGTCCTAGTGCACCATTCAAATATTGGAGGATAGGCTACACACTAGTGTCACGGATTTCGGGAGTTATTTGGACCAATTTCTGCTGCTTGCAGAGTTTGCCTACAACAAAAGCTACCAATCGAGTATTCAGATGGCTTCGTATGAGGCCTTGTATAGGAGGCGGTGTCTGTCTCTGGTTGGTTGGTTTGAGCCGGGTGAGGCTAGGCTATTAGATACTAACTTGGTTCAAGATGGTCTGGAAAAGGTTAAGTTGATTTAGGATCGGCTTCGCACAGCATAGTCTAGACATAAGAGTTACGATGATCGGAAGGTTTGTGACGTTCCTTACATGGTAGGAGAGCAGATATTGCTCAGAGTTTCACCCATGAAAGGTGTTATGAGGTTCAGAAAGAAGAGCAAGTTGAGTCCTCGGTATATTGGCCCTTTTGAGGTGCTTGAGAGGATTGGAAGGTGGTTTACAAGCTTGCATTGTTGCCTAGTCTATCAAGTGTTCATCCAGTGTTTCACATTTCCATGCACCGAAAGTATTTCGGCGATCTGTCGCATGTCTTGGACTTCAAAACGGTTCAGTTAGAGGGTGATTTGACTTAGTGAAGGTACAGTGGAGAGGCCAGTCGGTCGAGGAGGCTACTTGGTAGATCGAGTGGGAGATGCGGAGCAAATATCTTCACCTATTTTAGGCTCCATGTATGATTCTATACTCGTTCAAGGACAAACGTTTATTTAAGAGGGGGAAATGTAAACATCCGACCGGTCATTTTGACTATTATAGCCCAGTTTCCCCCATTTATTGCTTATTCTGTGCTCGTTTGTTATTATATGACTTGTCGGGGTGGTTGGTTTAGTTCCGGGGATGTTTCGGAATAGGTTGGGACACTTAGTCTCAAGGTTGGAAGCTTAAGTTGAAAGAGTTGACCGGATGTTGACTAGTGAGTAAATGGCTCCGGAATGGAGTTTTGATGGTTCCGATAGTTCTGTATGATGATTTTGGACTTAGGAGTGTGTGACGGATATTGATTTGGAGGTCAGTAGATGATTTCGTCTTGAATTGGCGAAGATTAGAAAAGTTGAAATTTGGAGAGTTGAGAGGTTTAACCGGGAGTTGACTTTGTAGATACCAGTCATTTTGAGTATTATAGCCCCGTTTCTGCATTCATTGCTTATTCTATACTCATTTATTATTATGTGACTTGTCGGGGTAGTTGGCTTAGTTCAGGAGATGTTTCAGAATGAGTTGGAACACTTAGTCTCAAGGTTGGAAGCTTAACTTGAAAGAGTTGACCAGATGTTGACTAGTGAGTAAATGGCTCCGGAATGGAGTTTTGATGGTTCGATAGTTCTGTATGATGATTTTGGACTTAGGAGTGTGTGATGGATATCGATTTGGAGGTCAGTAGATGATTTCGGCTTGAATTAGCGAAGATTAGAAAATTTGAAGTTTGGAGAGTTGAGAGGTTTGATCACGAGTTGACTTTGTAGTTACCGGTCATTTTGAATATTATAGCCACGCTCCCTCATTTATTGCTTATTCTGTGCTCATTTGTTATTATGTGACCCTCCGGGGTGGTTGGTTTAGTTCCGAGGATGTTTCGGAATAAGTTGGGACACTTAGTCTCAAGGTTGGAAGCTTAAGTTGAAAGAGTTGACCAGATGTTGACTAGTGAGTAAATGGCTCCGGAATAGAGTTTTGATGGTTCCGATAGTTCTGTATGATGATTTTTGACTTAGGAGTGTGTGACGGATATTGATTTGGAGGTCAGTAGATGATTTCGTCTTGAATTGGCGAAGATTAGAAAAGTTAAAGCTTGGAGAGTTGAGAGGTTTGACCGGGAGTTGACTTTGTAGTTATCGGGCTTGGATTTGGTTCTGGAAGTTGGAATTAGTCTGTTGTATCATTTATGACTTGCGTTCAACATTGGAGTTCAATCGGAGTTGGTTGGGTAGGTTTCGACATTAGTTTTGAAAGTTAGAAGTTCGTAAGTTCATTAGGCTTGATCAGTGGGTGACTCGTGATTTTAGTGTTGTTAGATGTGATTTGAGGTTTCGAGGGAGTTTGTATGGTGTTTTAGGACTTGTTGGTATAATTGGTTGAGATTCCAGGGGGCCTCGAGTGGATTTCGGGTGATTAGCATATTGAAATTGGACTTAGAGTAGTTGCTGAGTTGTTGTTGGTCTGGTGCGATCGCAACTGCGGAAGATTGATCGCAGGTGCGCAACCACAGATGCGAGCCTAGGGCCGCAGGTGCAGTCCTGTGGGTGTGGACAGTGGTTGCAGGTGCGAGGGATTTTTCCGCATCTGCAAGCCCGCAGATGCGACGAGTCTCCTCAGATGAGGAGTTTGGTAGGCGAGTGTCACGACCCCAAATTCTAACTGGTCGTGATGGCGCCAATCGTGGAACTAGGCTAGCCACTATCACGTAACTACACATTTATTTTAACATAATTTCTCAAAAATCATAATAATAAGCATAAAATATTCCAAGTCTTTAACAAAGCATGATATAATCTAACAGTCTAAACTATTCCCCAGAACTAGAGTCAACTGATCACGGGCATCTAAGAATAATACTAACACTTCTAATGTCATAATACACTGTCTCAGAACAAAATACTAAATACTAATGAAGGAATTGAAATGGAGAAGTTGTGGACGCTGGACAGCTATCTCGAAATCCCAAAGCTGACGATGAACGATCTCAAATGGCTATTGATCATAACCAGTACCTGGATCTGCACACAGAGGTGCACAGAGTAATGATGAGTACGCTAACTCAGTAGTAATGAAAATAAATCAAGTCTGAAGATAAGAAAACACACAGCATAGTACACCAATCCACATATAGTAGGATACAGAGTATTAATACAGTATACATTTAATACATAAGTTGAAAAACAATTTCCGTAAAAAGAATCCTTTGAGCAAGTATAATTTCCAGTATTTCTCAGTAAAATTCCCAAAATATCAGTATAAAAGATGAAATGAATCATAATCATAACTAAGAAAAATATCATTATAAATCCGCCCCTAGGGCCAAATCATCACTCGTAAATCAATCACTCAGCACCTCACCATCACTCAGTAACAGTCACTCAGCACCTCACGGTCACTCATGCCTTCCAATCACTCGTCATTCGGCACTTGGCACTCGCACTCAGTAGGTACCTGCGCTCACTGAGGGGGTACAGACTCCGGAGGGGCTCCTAAAGCCCAAGCCCTATAAACAAGTCAAATCATGGCATCAATCACTCTCAGGCACTCGGCCTCTATCATATCATAACATCCTCACAATATTGGCCCTCGGCCTCACTCAGTAAGACACTCTCAACATGTCACTCGGGCCATAAAAGAACCGGGTTCTCGACCCAAAACAATATTTCATTTCAAGAATTAATATCAACAAGCACTAAGTGTCAAAACAATTTATCAGGAAAGACTGAGTGTAAAATCATAATTTCTAAGTGAGGAATTATCAGGAAAATACCCCCAAGGGCTAGGCCCCAAACGTGGCTTACAACCCAAGTATATCAAAACACAGTTATACTATAAATAATATGCTTTAAAAGCGGTTTCGCAACTCAATAGTTGCCTGAAAAGGTACATTTTTTGAAATTTCCCATTCGTGCACGCACCACACTCGTCATCCAGTGTGTGCGTCACTCTAAATCCGTGAAAGGATGTAAAGTCCGGGGTTTCGTACCCTCAGGATAGGATTTAAAGATATTACTTACCTCAAACTAGCCCGAAAAGATACTCTGCAACACGTTTGCCCCTCGAATCAACTTCTGAATAATCCAAATCTATCAAGTTCAGATTTTTCACATCAAAATATGCTAGGGGAATGAAGCCCAATCGAAAAATATCAACTTTATGCACAAAACCCGACCCCTGGGCCCACGTCTCGGAACTCGACAAACTTTATATCAAAAATGATCCTCGTCATCTCACAATTCCGTACATATAAAGAACGCTGAAATCGAAGTCCAAATGACCCCTCAAATTACCCCTAGAAGGTCTCTTAAAGTAAAGCCCTAGTTTCCTCTTTTCCCACTGGTTTTCCCTAATTAAACACTGTTAATTTGATCCTTAATCACATATTTAACTCAAAAATAGGAAGAAATCATTTACCTAGTGTTTCTTGGTGAAAATCCCTCCTTGAGCTCTCCAAAATCGTCCAAGCCAAATGAAAGAAATGAAAGAAATGGGCCAAAACTCACTTTTAAAACAATCTCCCCACGCTTCATCGAGTTGTACCTTGCATTGTGCAGGTTGTACATCCTATTATAATTTTCCTCTGTTGTACACCTTCTATAAAATCGCTCATAACTCCTTGTTGAAATATTCAAATGATAAACGGTTTGAAGATTTAGAAACTAGACTCGAAGATCTTTCATTTGAAAGCTTGTACACCATATAACTCTTTATATATTCCGGATATCAGCTTCCAAAGTTGGCTCCATGCATTAGTAAATTCTGTCAAAACTGCTTCACCAGCCATCTTCAATCGAACATAACCTTCTGATTAAATGTCCAAATCATAAATGGTTTAACTTTCTGGAAACCAGAATGCAAGGGACAACTTTTATGTTTTGCAAATTTTCAGATTCATTATAGATTTTGATATATATTCCTCCAAAATTAGCTTCCCGATGCACCAGTTGCTGTCCAAAAGTGCATCAGAAATTTCTGCAGTTTTTCTTCATTTTTTTTTGTCCGAAATTCATTTCGTTAACCTTCCGAAATCCACCCGAGGCCCTCGGAACCTTAACCAATTATACCAACATGTCCCAAAACATGATAGGAACTCACTCGAGGCCTCAAATCACATCAAACAACGTCGAAATCATGAATCGCACCCCAATTCAAGCTTAATGAACTTTAGAACTTGAAACTTCTACATTCGATGCCGTAACCTATCAAATCACGTCCGATTAACCTCAAATTTTGCACACAAGTCATATTCGACATTATGGACCTGCTCCAACTTTCGTAATTGGAATTCGACCCCGGTATCAAAAAGTCAAACTGTCAAAGTTCTCAAAAACCTTCAAATTTTTATCTTTAGCCAAATGACTTCAAAATGACCTACGAACCTCCGAATTCACTTCTGATCGCGCTCCCAACTCCAGAATCACCATACGGACCTAATCCCAGACTCGGAATCCCAGATGGACATCAATAACACTGAAATGCACTTCAACCCAGACTTATGAAATTTCTTCTAAAATGCTAACTTCTACAATTTTGCGTTGAAAGGCTCCCGGGTCATCCAAAACCCAATCCGAACATACGCCCAAGTCCGAAATCATCATACGAAACTACTGGAACCTTCGAATTCTGATTCTGAGGTCATTTACTCAAAAATCCAATCCTAGTCAATTCTTCCAACTTAAGGCTCCCGAAATGAGAATTTTCTTTCCAAATTGATTCTGAACTCTCTGAAACTCAATTCCGAGCATGCCTACGAGTCATAATACCTTAAACGAAGCTGCTCACAGCCTCAAACTGCCGAACGACGCGTTAGAGCTCAAAACGACCGGTCGGATCGTTACACTCTCCCCCACTTAAACATGCGTTCGTCCTCAAACGTGCTAAGAACTGCTCTGGAGTTGCCTGAAATCACTGTTTAACACTTCGGGCACCTACCTATGCTACTACCACTCAGTTGAATACATTAGCTTGATCAAATCTGAAGACATCCTCTTTTATCCAAACAATAAGCTCAGAACCCAGTTCCAACACCTAAAATTCTCTGTCAGGCCTGTTTCCAATATATAAACACTGTATCAACTACCACACGAGGTACCAAAACATGATTGCATACCTTTGCTGAATTTAGCACCATACACCTCATATTTCATCATCCAACCACGATGACTTTCCCTGAACCTTAATAGCCGAAATTCCACGAATCTGATGACCCCAATNTATATATATATATATATATATATATATATATATATATATATATATATATATATATATATACACATACACATCTTTCTATAATGTTGGCGATACCACAACAACGGAGGAGACGTGTAGAAATTTCTTTTGCAGAGTTAACCAAACATTGAATCTTTACCCTTGACTAAAATCATCATCTCATTATGAACCAAATAATGGTAATTGTCTTGTAATATACTTCACATAATCTTATCGCACCGATCCCCGATCCATAAATCTCGTCTCACCCAGTATGAACTGCTCAGTCCCAGACATGACCATCAGTCTCACACGATGCCACAGTTCGCCAATAGGCCACAACTCAAACATGATACATAAGGAAATGACTTAGGAAGGGACTACTCAACTCACATAACTAATATGAACTTTCCTCAGAAAATAGGAAGTAAAACACAAGAAAATTAATTATAGGGAACCGTACTCAATATCACACTATTGCGGCGTGCAACCTGATCCAAATAATATACCCGTGGTGGCGTCCCACCTGATCCCATCCTAAAATTCACACAAGGAGATATACACGGAGATGAATTGCTCCCCGTTACAAATTACCAAATATTGGTCACTAGCACGCTAAGTGCATAATACCATCCTGGGGAGACCGATAGAGCCATACGCTACCAAACTCGAGCACAACTGAGGTGCGATATATATACTCTGAACCTCAAGAGCTCTCCTGCTCACATAACGTCACCACTACACGGAGACTCGACACACAGGTATTATCAAGCCGTTTCACAACTCACACAGCACAATCATAATATTACATGTATTGGACGAAGACGGAACAACATCTGATATTCCAACGCCCCTCCTTGAGAAGCGCCATACTGGAATGAACACACCTGATTCACATGGAGCCCACAACCACATTGAATCCATTCACAACCACATTGAATCCACTAATAGCTTTACCTTGGTCCATAATAACCCACTTCCTCTCATAACACGCAAGAACAACCATCATAGCCGGGACAAACACCCCACAATCCACAACCAACTGAACCGAACGCCTTCCAGGCATAAATTCTCGAATAATCAATATTGCACTCCCTTATACTTGGTCTAAATCTTCAATCAATCAGGTGACTACATGTCACACTTATACAATCTTCCCGTGGTCACGCTCCCACGACCTTTCACACGAGGTAACAAGTCTACACATCCATACCACCGACCAGACTAACACTGTAAAATAAATCAAGAACCCATAACCAGGATACAAATCCTCTTTCACCAAACACCGATCTTAGGTGACACTGAAGACAACACCAGTTTTCTTGCTCATCCGGGTTCATGACATCCTTGTTAACACCAAACCGCAATTTCGATTCTTACTCCCAGTTATATACTGTTTACTGCACCTAACATGCCAATATGAGATAGCGAAGGAATTCCATCATAACTCCTGAACCACTGATAGGGTGAACACCCCTTCATATAGAAACCCTTTTTTCACCTCAATTAAAGAGAACCATAACAACACACGAGTGAATTCTCACAATCACCATACATGCAAATCCTTAACTAGTGGTCTATACCACCATAAACTTTCCGGGATCTGCCTACACCTGACTGGCCATAACACTTGAATGCTTCCAAATAAAATTTATACGACTGCTGACGAGCCCCGTACACATCGGCACAAACAACACGCATAACTCAATAGACCCTCTCCACTCAACTCTCGGAACTCCGGGCATAGCCAGGGTCATGGTCTTAGCGTGACAATCAAGAATAGCATGACATGGGGATAACCAATCCATGCCTAGTATCACATCAAAATCAACCATGTTGAGCAAAAACAAGTCCACTCGGGTCTCCAGACCCCCAATACATACCACACATAACCGACACACGGTCTACAAAAAGAGTATTGCCCACCGGAGTCGACACATGACCAGACATAGCTAAAGACTCACGGGGAATACTCAGAAAGTGAGCAAAATATTACGAAACATAAGAGTATGTGGAACCAGGGTCAAATAAAGACAAAGCATCATTGTGACAGATGGAGATAATACATGTAATCACCGCATCAGAGGCCATAGCATCAAGCCTAGCTGGGAGTGCATAGATACGTGGCTGACCTCCACCTACTCGACCTCCCCCTCTAGGGCGACCTCTAGCGGCCTGACCACCACCCCTGCTGCCTGGGTAGGTGATGAAGTGACTGGGGCCGATGTCGAGGGTTGAACCCTCTGCTGAGAGGAAATAATAGGACGACGATGACACTGCCTCCACATATTTCCAAACTCTCCACACTCAAAACGACTACCTAGAGTTGGAGATGGGGACTGAAGGGAACCCTTGCCACCAGGATAGCTACCGGATGAACCATGCATAGAAGAACCCTGGAATGATGATGCTCTGGAGAAACTCTAAGGTTGAAGGGCACTAAAGGGTGAACTTCCCTGATGATAGTTGTGGGGACCCTGCCCCGAAGATGCGCCACTATAAGCTGGGCGAACTGGCTGAGGAGGTCTAAATGCGCGACCTCTGTTGTGCTGAAATTACCCTCTTCCAGGGGCACCACTGAAGCTACATGATCCCCGAGGCCTCTTGGCCTCCCACTCCTCTCGTTCTTGTTTATGAACCGACTCAATATCCCGAGCAATGTCAACAACCTGCTCGAATGTGGCTCCAGACACCCTTTCCCTGGTCATCAAAATGCGGAGCTGGTAAGTGAGGCCATCTACAAACCTCCTAATCCTCCCCCTATCAGTAGGGACTAACTTAGAAGCATGTCGAGCCAACTTAGAAAACTGCATCTCGTACTATGTAACTGACAGCTCTCCCTGGCGCAACTGCTCAAACTGTCTGCGATGCTCCTCCCTGTGGGACTGAAGAACATACTTCTCCAAAAAGATCGTGGAGAACTACTACCATGTGAGGGGTGTTAAACCAACCGACCTACGCCTCTCAAATGCCTCCCACCAAGTGGGGCAGCACCAACAAACTGAAATGTACCAAACGAGACCCCACTGGTCTCCAGAATCCCAGCAGTACGGAGTATCCTCTGACACTTATCCAGAAAACCTTGGGCATCCTCGCCCTCTGTGCCGCTGAAAGTCGGAGGCTGAAGTCTACTGAACCTCTCCAGTATGCGCTGCGCTGCGCTGCTCATCCTCGGGCATAGCTGGGACCACATAGTCCTGAACTGGAGCAAGCGGCTGGGTTGGGCTGGGACTGCCCCCGGTGTCTGAAATCCCTGTACAAACTGCTCAGGTGTCTGGGCAACTGGAGTCTGAGTGCCTCCCCCGGCCTGAGATGTAGCGGAAATAGTAGACATAGCAACTGCCTGAGCCAAACTAGTATATACTGTCAAGATATGAGCTAGGGTCTCCTGAAGACCCGGAATAACTATGGGAATTGCCGGTGTTTGAGCCTATCCCGCTGGAGTACCCGCGGCGGGAACCTGATCCTGAATAGTAGGGGGATCATCAGGTACTGTCCCGGCTGTTGCGCAGGCTGGTCCCCTAACCATACCACGTCCTCAACCGCGGCCTCGACCTCTCGTGGGTCCAGCTGGTGTCTGGTCACCCTGATCCTGAATAGTAGGGGGATCCTCGCCATCTGTGAGAGAATGAAATAACAGGAGTTTAGATTTCCAAAATCAATAGAATGGCACGACAGAGTTCAAGATAATGAGATTTTTCCTAAGAGTTTTGTAGCCTCTCGAAGATAAGTACAAAAGTCTCTGTACCGATCCGCAAGACTCTACTAAACATGCTCATGACCATTGAGTCCTATGTAACCTAGTGCTCTGATACCAATTTGTCACGGCCCCAAATTCTAACTGGTCGTGATGGAGCCTATCGTGGAACTAGGTTAGCCACTATCCCGTAACTACACATTTATTTTAATATAATTTCTCAAAAATCATAATAATAAGCATAAAATATTCTAAGTCTTTAACAAAGCATGATATAATCTAACAGTCTAAACTATTTCCTAGAACTGGAGTCAAGTGATCACGAGCATCTAAGAATAATATTAACACTGCTAATGTCATAATACACTGTCTCAGAACAAAATACTAAATACTAATGAAGGAAGGGAAACGGAGAAGCTATGGACGCTAGACAGCTACCTCGAAATCCCAAAGCTGACGATGAACGATCTCAGATGGTTACTGATCAGAACCAGTACCTGGATCTGCACACAGAGGTGCACGGAGTAATAATGAGTACGCCAATTTAGTAGTAATGAAAATAAATAAAATCTGAAGATAAGAAACACACAGAACATAACACCAATCCACATATAGTAAGATACGGAGTATTAATACAGTATACATTTAAAACATAAGTTGAAAACCAATTTCCGTAAAATGAATCCTTTGAGCAAGTATAATTTCCAGTATTTCTCAGTGAAATTCCCAAAATATCAGTATAAAAGATGAAATGAATCATAATCAAAACTCAGCAAAATATCATTATAAATCCGCCCCTGGGGCCAAATCATCACTCGTAAATCAATCACTCAGCACCTCACCATTACTCAGTAACAGTCACTCATGCCTCCCAATCACTCATCATTCGGTACTCGCACTCAGTAGGTACCTGCGCTCACTGGGGGTGTACAGACTCCGGAGGGGCTTCTACAGCCCTAGCGCTATAAACAAGCCAAATCATGGCATCAATCACTCTCAGGCACTCGGCCTCTCTCATATCATAACATCCTCACAATATTGGCCCTCGGCCTCACTCAGTAAGACACTCTCAACATGTCACTCGGGCCATAAATAAATAGGGTTCTCGACCCAAAGCAGTATTTCATTTCAAGAATTAACATCAACAAGCGCTGAGTGTCAAAACAATTTATCAGGAAAGACTGAGTGTAAAATCATAATTTCTAAGTGAGGAATTATCAGGAAAATAGCCCCAAGGGGTTAAGACAGATCGACACTAGGCCCCAAATATGTCTTACAGCCCAAGTATATCAAAACACAGTAATACTATAAATCATATGCTTTAAAAGCGGTTTCGCAACTCAATAGTTGCCTGAAAAGGTACATTTTTTGAAATTTCCCATTCGTGCACGCACCACACTCGTCATCCAGTGTCTGCGTCACTCTAAATCTGTGAAAGGATGTCAAGTCTGGTGTTTCGTACCCTCAAGATAGGATTTAAGGACATTACTTACCTCAAACTAGCCCGAAAAGCTACTCTGCAACACGTTTGCCCCTCGAATCAACTTTTGAATGCTCCAAATCTATCAAGTTCAGAATTTTCACATCAAAATATACTGGGGGAATGAAGCCCAATCGAAAAATATCAATGTTATGCACAAAATCCGAAATTAGCCAAAACCCGACCCCCTGGTCCACATCTCGGAACTCGACAAACTTTATACCAAAATGATCCTCATCATCTCACGATTCTGTACATATAAAGAATGCTGAAATCGGAGTCCAAATGACCCCTCAAATCACCACTAGAAGTTCTCTTAAACTCGAGCCCTGGTTTCCCCTTTTTCCACTGATTTTTCCTAATTAACACTGTTAATTTGATCCTTAATCACATATTTAACTCAAAAATAGGAAGAAATCACTTACCTAGTGTTGCTTGGTAAAAATCCCTCCTTGAGCTCTCCAAAATCGTCCAAGCCAAGTGAAAGAAATGAAAGAAATTGGCCAAAACTCGCTTTTAAAACAATCTGCCCAGGCTTCATCGAGTTGTACCTTGCGTTGTGCAGGTTGTACATCCTATTATAATTTTCCCCTAATGTACACCTTCTATTAAAACGCCCATAACTCCTTGTAGAAATATCCAAATGACAAACGGTTTGAAGATTTAGAAACTAGACTCGAAGATCTTTCATTTGAAAGGTTGTACACCATATAACTCTTCATATATTCCGGATATGAGCTTCCAAAGTTGGCTCCATGCATCAGTAAATTCTGTCGACACTGCTTCACCAGCCATCTTCATTCGAACATAACCTTCTGATTAAATGTCCAAATCATGAATGGTTTAACTTTCTGGAAACTAGAATGCAAGGGATACAACTTTTATGTTATGCAAATTTTCAGATTCCTTAAAGATTTTGATATACATGCCTCCAAAATTAGCTTCCTAATGCACCAGTTGCTGTTAAAAGTGCAGCAGAAATTTCTGCAGTTTTTCTTCTCTTTTTTTTGTCTGAAATTCATTTCGTTAACCTTCTGAAATTCACCCGAGGCCCTCGGGACCTTAACCAATTATACTAACATGTCCCAAAACATGATAGGAACTCGCTCGAGGCCTCAAATCACATCAAACAACGTCGAAATCATGAATCGCACCCCAATTCAAGCTTAATGAACTTTAGAACTTGAAACTTCTACATTCGATGTCGAAACCTATCAAATCATGTATGATTAACCTCAAATTTTGCACACAAGTCATATTCGTCATTATGGACCTGCTCCAACTTTCGGAATTGGAATCCGACCTCGGTATCAAAAAGTCAAACTCTCGGTCAAACTTCTCAAAAACCTTCAAATTTCTATCTTTAGCCAAATGACTTCAAAATAACCTACGAACCTCCGAATTCACTTCCGATCGCGCTCCCAACTCCAGAATCACCATATGGAGCTAATCCCAGACTCAGAATCCTAAACGAACATCAATAACACTGAAATGCACTTCAACCCAGACTTATGAAATTTCTTCTAAAATGCTAACTTCTACAATTTGCGCTGAAATGCTCTCGGGTCATCCAAAACCCGATCTAAACATACTCCCAAGTCCGAAATTATCATACAAACCTGCTTGAGCCTTCGAATCCTGATTCTGAGATCGTTTACTCAAAAATTCAATCATAGTCAATTCTTCCAACTTAAGGCTCCCGAAATGAGAATTTTCTTTCCAAATTGACTCTGAACTTCCTGAAACTCAATTCCGACCATGCCTACGAGTCATAATACCTGAAATGAAGCTGCTCACGGCCTCAAACTGCCGAACGTCGCGTTAGAGCTCAAAACGATCGGTCGGGTCATTACAGCGAGGCTGTCTTCGCAGAAGCGGATGGGAATCTGCAAGCGGGGATGCACATAAGCGAGGAGCGGATCGCAGAAGCAGACTCACAGGTGCGTGTTTTGGCCGCAGAAGCGGCAGGTCAAAGGGTTGAGTGTATTTCCAGAGATACGGATTTCAAGTGCAAAAGCAGTACCTCAGAAGCGGCTAAATGATCCACAGAAACGGAACCACTGGCGGTGTATTAAAGTCAAAGGGTTAGAGTTATTTCTTCATGTTTGGACTTTGAGGGTTCCAATTGAGGTGATTTTTGAGAGGGGATTCACGAGATTTCAAGAGATAATCCACTTTTGACCTTTTCTTTTCATTAATATTGAATACCTATTGAATTTCCCGCCTAGATTATGTGTTTTTAAAGTGAAATTGGAAAATTTTGTGATGGGGATTGGAGAGTAAAATTTGGAGATTTGAGTGATGAATTGGGTAATTTTAATATGGTTGGACTCGTTGTTGAATGGGTGTTCGGATTTTATTAATTTTATCAGATTCTGAGACGTGTGCCCGAGGTTTACTTTTTGGATTGACTTTTTGACTTTTGTTAAAGAACATAGCTTTATCATACGGAATTGAGTCATATAGCTTGTGTTGATTATATTAAGTTGTTTGTGGTTTGATTCGAGTCGTACGGAAGCCGATTCGCGGGGCAAGGGCTTGTTGGAGTAGAGATTTGTGCAGTTTGAGGTAAGTAACACTTCTAAACTTGGTTCTGAGGGTATGAATCCTTAAAATACTTGTTTTGTTATTGGTGTTGAAGTGACGCACATGTTAGGTGAGGGGCGTGTGGGCATGCAGCGTGGTAACAGTGACCTGATCGATTTCGTGGAACTGTGTGGTCATCTAATCTTATTATTATTCATGTATTCTCTATGTGTTAGAGAAATTGAGCGGTGAATCATGTTAGAAATAATGTTTATGCTATATGATGGTACTATTGGGACCCACAGAGGTTGTTTTATTGTTGAATTATTTGTTTAACTGCAATTATGTACTCAATCACATCTACCATTTACATATCATATCTCAGTCTTCGTTCTATTTATTTTTATATCATGTTATCCTTATTTGGGTTGATTGCCATGAGATTGGTGAGCCCGAGAGACTGGAGAGATTGATGACTGAGTGAGGCTAAGAGTTTGATTGTGAGCGATAATTATGGTATCAGGCTGCACACCGTAGTAGATTTTATTGATTCATGCCATGATTGGCTTATATCAGCGCTTGGGAAGGATCCGCCCCTCAAAAGTCTGACATATCAGCAGCAAGCGCAGGTACCTACTGAGTGCGAGTGCCGAGTGTGAGTTCCTAGTAATTGAGAGTGTTGAGTGACTGAGAGTGCTGAGCGACTGTGAGTACTGAGTGACTAAGAGTATTGAATGGTTAAGCGTGCTGAGTGAGATTGAATACACCGAGAGTATCTATATGACTTTATCATTGTGGTGCATTACAATTGACATGCATATTTGTATTAGAAGTAGCTACCTTGGCGTCCGCAAACTTCGACTCTCCCCTTTTTACTTTTATTTAGCACTGCTTTATCTTTCCATACAACTGTATTATAAGTTTTGACAATGTTGATATTTAGTAGCTCATATACTCAGTGACACTCGAATTTTGGGAGATTTTGTATAGAGTGGCGATATTTTATATCGAATATTTATGAGATTTTCAATGCTCAGCTTATTTTATCATGTTTCCAATTTAAAATGCAAGGTTATTTGGGATTGTCAGCTTGCCTAGTTCTGTGATAGGCGCCATCACAACATGTTGAATTTGGGGTCGTGACAATGTCATTTGGTTATGTTAGTGTTCGTGATCAAGGAAGATTTAGTTGTGACACATGTAAAAAAAGTCGCCTTGGTCCAATATTGGATGATTGATGGACGAGATTGTTTTGAGGTATTTCAGATTGTGATAGCAAATATTTTGAGCTCATAAAGTGGCATATAATTATAAAGTAGTATATATATATATATATATATATATATATATATATATATATATATATATATATATATATATATATATATATATATATATATATATATATATATATATATATAGTGTGTGTGTGTGTGTGTAGTATCCAAGTGAGAGATTGTTAGAATTTATGGGCTTGCACATATATTGTATTAAGAATAATTGTGTGTTGGTTACTATCACTGTAAGGTTGGCTTAAATTAAAGTGATCTACCAAGGTTTAAAGTTAAATGGGCCAAAAGAATACCTTATAATGTATGGGGCCTTAAGTGTAGATACCCGTAAAATTGAAGAATTAACCCAAATAGCAACCCACCCAATTGCTCAAACTAAAAATAGCCGATTGAAGTATAATATATGCATAATTTATGTATTATATGTGTATAATTATGTATAATCAATGTATAAACTATGTATATGGCTAGAAAAAGTAAACAATGAATATGGTCGGCTATTTGTGTAAAGATCCCGTAAAAATTGCACGGTGCGCCCTATTTGGTCGCCCCCATTTAACCTATACCTAATTTTTTTTAAAGTTTTAACTTGTACTCACTGTTTAAACAACTCCATGCCTTTTTCTCCCCCTCCTTCTCCTCTTTCGTTTTCTGAGTGCTGAAGCTTGAGATATTGTTATGTATTCTAGCATGATGATTCATATATATCTGCTTGTCTCATTATGTTCAGTTTGGTCTTATTCACAATAACTTAACATTAGATATTTTAGCTTTACAGGCACACTGAATTTTGGTTCTAATTTATCTGTAGTAACTTGTTTTCATGTCGAAAATATTTTTCATTCTTTAATCTTTAAAATGAACAACATCAATCGCTACTAATCATGATCTATTAAATTCATTGTTGTTTAGAACTTCAGCTCTAAGAATGCTGAAATTCAGCAAATATAAACAAAAACTCCAGCTCCTACATTGCTGAAGTTCTGCAAATACAAAACAAACTTCAGCTCCTAGAATGCTGAAGTTCAGCAAATACAAAACAAACTTCAGCTCCTAGAATCCTGAAGTTCAGCAAATACAAAACAAAGTTCAGCTCCTAAAATGTTGAAGTTCAGGAAATACTAAACAAACTTTTAGCTCCTAGAATGTTGAAGTTCAGCAATTACAAAACAAAAACTCCAGCCAAAACATGATGTAGGTTTATTGAATTGAAGTTTGTCATTGCGCTATGAACTGAAGTTTGCGGTAAAAATTGCGCGGGGCACCCTATTTGGTCGCCCCCATTTAACCTATACCCGATTTTTTAAAAGCTTTTAACTTGTATCCACTTTTTTAATAACTCCAGCTCCCTTTCCCTCGCTGAGCTGAAGTCACCAGTTAAGCTGAAGTTCGCCAGTTATAAAGACAAAACTTAAGCATACGGGGCTGAAGCTCCCCAGTTACAAAGACAAAAGAGCTGAAGTTTCCCAGTTACAAACTTCAGCTTTAGACCTGAAGTTCCCAAGTTATAAAGACAATTACAAAGACAAAACTTCAGCTCTAGAGTTGAAGTTCCCCAGTGTAACTGGGGGAACTTAGCCCCGTATACTGAAGTTTTTGTCTTTATAACTGGAGAACTTCAGCCCCGTATGCTGAAGTTCCCTAATTACAAAGATAAAAACTTTAGCTCTAGAGCTGAAGTTCCCCATTTACTAGAGCTGAAGTTTCCCAGTTACAAAGACAAAAACTTCAGCTCTAGAGCTGAAGTTAGTTCCCTAGTTACAAGACAACAACGAAGTTCGCAAGCTACTTCAGGCCCGTCTACTAGAATGCTGAAGTTTTGCGTGATTGCATTTGCTACTTCAGCCCCGCATGCTGAAGTATGCGCAAAAGCGGGTACGCATGCAATTTTCTTTACAAAGCGGGTATAAGTTAAAACGTGGCACAAAAAACGGGTACGGATGCAAAAGGCCCAAGTTTGCGTGACTGCCTTTGCTACTTCAGGCCCATATGTCTGAAGTTATCCGAAAAGTGGGTACGCTTGCAACTTTTTTTGCAAAGCGGATATAAGTTAAAAGGTGACTCAAAAAGCGGGTATAGATGCAAATGCCCATAGATACCCGGATGTTATTTCTAGTTTAATGATGGGGTGAATTAGCAATACATAAATTTGTGCACCTATTAAATGAGTTATGGTCCCCAAATCAGACGTAGGGTTTTCTTTCTAACATCCATAGCTAGAAAGAGTAGAACGACTTACGTCTTGGTTTGGAAGACTGTAGACAGAATGATCTAGTTATCTCTGTGGCGCCACTCATGGATTCAGGTACGCTTGCGCATGGGTAAAAGATAATGGCGTTCATCTTAAAGTAATTTGATTCCAACAATTGATATTAGAAGAATGTATCACGTTAAATCATTGAGAAACCTTCTTTAGAAAACGTATTTGGATGAAGTATTACTGCCAGAAAGCTTTTGTTTGGATTTTTTTGAATTAAAGTGACATTCCTGCAACTCAATGTTTCTGTCAAAATTATTACCTGTATTTCTAAGGATTGTGATTAAATTCCTTTTCCAATTGTCGCCGTCAGAATAGAAATTTACTCCCTTAAAAAGCATCTGGTAGGTTTTTTGTTAAACAAATTAATAGTTAATGCTTCTTTGGTTGGTTACATTTATTCTGATGGTTTATGGATTCAGAATTTCAGATTCATTTATATTGAGGTTTTAATTTGAGCTATGAATATAGTATTGTTTGGAGTTTGGGTGCCGAAAGATTGCTGTTTGGGTTCTTTGCTTTGTTACTATTATTATTTGGTGTCAAGAGATAATAACAATAAATAATAGATACTTGCAGCAATTTTGGACATATTTCGGGCCTACCATAATTTATTTGACTTAAATAATTATATATGTCGATTTGGAGAACTTAAATTTGATTGTGTATAGTTGTAGATATATTTTGAGACGAATAAATTGAAGTTAGATGTTGCCAAAGTGACTTCTCTAATGGAAATATATTTATTTTAGAATATAAAAAGTATTGTACTTGTTACTTATGTGAATATGGATCTGCTTAAAGGAAGGTCAATGTTCAAACAAAATTATATGTGTGGTTTTGTGGTAATAAACACGTGATAATTATTTTGATTTTTACTTGTGAATAATAAATCGGTCAAAAGGAAAATTTATTATTCGACATATTCTTTTATTATCAGTGTTTGATTACTATACCAAGACACCACTTACAAGTTAATAGTTTGTCCCAAGATTAAATATTAAAAAAGTGATCAGTACCTTGAGATGGGATTTACCTTTATTCTAATTTATTTTCATTTTGGTTTTAAGTACTATGTGAGCTTATTTTGTTGTTTACTATTCTGTCGATTCGGTTAAAATTACTTATGCAAATATTACTTCCAACATCAATTCAATTCTAGAAACATTCGGGGGCACTATTTATGAAAAGACTACCACGGCTAAGGAATTCATGACCAAAATTGAAAACGAATTTGTAAATAATGAAAAGGCGAAGAATCATGCACTTTTGACAAATTCGAATTCAATGTGGTACAGAAAAAATAAGAAAGTTGCGGTTACAGCAACAAATAAGGATAGTTGTTTCTTCAATGAAGCTGAAAGTCATCAGAAGAAGGGTATTCTTTTTAGATTTTTTGTTTGTTTTGAGATTAATTTGACTTCGGTACCAGAACACACGTGGTGGTTAGATTTCGGTAAGATAACTCACATCAGCGTGTCTCTGCAAGGTTGCCTGAATTGCAGAAAACCTAAATGATGATGAAAGATACATCTATATTGGTGACCACAAGTCGGTGAAAATTGAAGCAATTGGAACTTTAGATTATTGTTAAGAACTGATTTTTATTTGGATTTGAATGAGACTTTTGTTGCACCGTCTTTTAGACGGAATTTGATTTCTGTTTCTGTGTTGGACAAGTCTGATTATTTTTGTTCGATCGAAAAAACTTATTAAATAGAAAACATAAAGAAAAGACAAACAAATCTAACAACTACTTAAAGGGAAGACCTCCTAGTTAAATTATTTTGAATGAACTGAAATACTTAATACAACTAGCTAAAATTTTATATTATGAGATCTTGGTAGCACTCGCTCACAGAAGGAGATATAAATAAAAAGAAAATAGAAGATACCAAGTCACTAAATATGGTAGCTACAGATTATGGGAAGAGTTTTTCATATTTTCAATAATTTGGTGTACTTTTATTTAACTTTCTGCAATAGCACAACTTGTTAGTTCACCATCAATTGATGCCAAGAGAGTTCTCTTCAATGTCTACTACACAACAAATAGTATCTAACTTTGTGATATCTATTCAAACTCACTTCTGCTACTATCACTTAAATTAAGTAGAAATCAAATAATATCCACCCCCTGTTGTCCCATATTACACTTTTCTCAAGCAACTTTGTAATCCCTGATCTTTGTAGGACTTCATTTTCTCATAATTATAATCTTGATAAACCAATACTACCAGCATCTCTCCAACTATCAGAAAACACTCAAAAAGTAGAATGGAGAAAAGCTATATGTAAATGTAATCTTTTTCGTAAGACATATATTTTGATATCAAATAATCAATTGTCAAATACACTTCTTGATTTCAGCAGGATAAACAATTCATCTCTATGTCGCAGTTTCACAAGATAAGATGTTCTCCAGATGCATAGTATTCTTCATACTCGCCTCACTAATTTTGGGAAAATACACATAATTTTTGGGCAAAATATGCATCAGCTTCGAGACTCCATTTCAATAACAACAACGACGACGATGACGACCCAGTACAACTCATTAGTGGGGTCTGAGCACTGTAGAGTGTACGCAAACCTCAACCCTATCCGAAGGAGTAGAGAGACTGTTTTCGGAAAGATCCTCGACTCAAGAAAATGAAAAAAAAATAATATATCAGTACTATCAACAAGGTCTACGGCTGTACTAAGGGATAAAAAGTGAGAGACACAAGTCTACCCAGGAGAGAATATAGGATGAGATTGAGACTTGGCAATGACCTTCCAAGTAAAATTCATAACTGAAAGAATTGAAGGACAAAATCACACAAGTCAAAATGGAAATTCAAAGTCATTGTGCTAGAATACTGTTGCAAACTTCATTATCCTAGAAAATTCTCACAGCTTAAATTAGAGATTGAAACAGACTCATGGTACTGGAACATTGCGAACCTTTCAGTGATAATGAAGCAGAACAAATACTGAGCCCCTTAGACTCCATGTAAGACTAAAAAGGTAATTCTTTTTCGCTTATAAATACAGTAGCTCTTTATTAGTGCTAGCTTTATAATACAATTACCTCATTATCACAAAAAGGATAATGAAGCAGTGGATACACTCCTCACTCCACTCCCGAAAGCAAATCTCATCATACAAAACAATGATGGAAGACTCATCACCCACCATAGAAAAATCTCATATAGCCAAGTGAAAAAAGCAAACTCTCCGCCGAGCCTCTCTCGAAGCTGAAACTCAAAAGTACTACTTCCACATCAAAAAATTGTGTTTAAAGATCAAAATATAACCATCCGACCGGTCGTTTTTTTTACCGACATTGATATGTGGGCATAGAGAGGTATTTCACACTTTCTATCCGGAAAGAAAATGAAACATCTTATTTATTGTGGAAAGGATTTTTGGAAAAATTACAGTTTTCAAACTATCTCATATTTTTCAACGATTTCGGTAAAGGATTTGGGTTTTCACTAATATTCTTGAAAGGCGGAAATATTTTTGAAAAAATCTGAAAAAGCTTAGCATTTTATCTCTGAGTTACTTCCTTATTTATATGCTCTACATTGTTATGAATTGTTGCTGGCTACTGGTGTTGGACCCGACCATGTTCCAGCTCATCACTACTTTCAACCTAAGGTTAAGTTTGTTACTTATTGAGTACATGGGTCGGTTGTACTCATACTACACTTCTACACCTTGCACGCAGATGTTGGCTGTTGTTGTTGCTGTGTTCGATGGGAGCTGGATTTAAATATGTACATGCGTCTCTGTTGTAGCTGCCTCTTGTTCGTGGTAGCCTTATATTATAAAACTCTATTTATGTACTTTTTAAATAGATGATGTATTTACTTCATTTCAGCTTTGTAACCTCTATTTTTAGAAGCTCATGATTTGCACTAGCAGTCCTTGGAAAATGTATAAGATTCAGATAATTTCTTTTGTTTAATTGTCTTATTAATATTAATGAAATTGGATAGTTATTAGTTGGCTTACCTAGCGGGTTAGGTTAGATGCCATCACGACTAGCAGATTTAGGGCCGTGATAGATTGGTATCAGAGCTCTAAGTTCATAGTTTCTACAAGTCATGAGCAAGTGTCTAGTAGAGTCTTGCGGATCGGTATGATGACGTCCATACATATCTTCGAGAGGCTACAGGACATTTAAGATTATTTCCCATCTTTCTTTCCTTATCACAAACATTGATTCAGCTTGAAAAGTAACTCTTTGAATTCCTTCCATGCATTCGTATGCGCACATGAGCGCTCGGTATCAGTTGTGCATCGATGACTTACGATTCCATGGATGAGGTGCGAGATGTGATTTCAGTATGTTGATGATGGGCCATTCTGGAGGACTTGAGGCCGGGTTTTGACTGTAGCTCGAGCACGAGGATTTCGGTTATGTGAATACATGCTTTTGGATTTATATATCCGGTAGTGCTCCTGTTAGTGGAATTTGTGGCTAGATGGCTATGTGATGAGTATGACGTGACTGCGACAAGTATTCAGAGGATTGAGTGTAACAAGAAGAGTTTGCTTGAGACGTAGAAAGGACTATTAGATGCTTGATTTCTGTCTTGATTTGACGTATATATAGTCTCGAGTTATGGGTGTGTTGAAGGATCTTTCATGTTGTTTAGTTGTGGAGTGAAGTAGATTTTCATGTCTTGTTGTGAGTTCTGAATCAGAAAGATTAAGTAATTGCATAGTAGTTGTGGTTGTGGATGGGTATAGAAAGATGTTAGTTTGAGGCTAAGCATGTGGGTTATCTCCTGCGGGGTGTCCTGAGATTGTGTGATCCCTATGCTGTTTTGTAGCGAGGTCTCTTTTATTAGTGAATTATATGTGTTGAAATTTGAGTTTAGGTCTCTTATAAGAGTTGGCTTGACTGTTACAAGGATGAATGTGAGATTTGCAGATGATTTGAGATATTAGATGGTTTGTGTTACATGAGCTTATGAAGGATTTAGTTGAATCTCACTGCGATATTATGGCAGTAATAGAGCATGGGCATTGTGAGTTATTGTGTGTTTTGATCTATGGCTTTGAGCCAAGTGGGGGATTCGACTATTGATAAGTTAATTGCACGGTTATGTGTTGTATCGATTTCGGTTTGAGGTATACTTGTAAATAAGTTATGATTTACAGAGGTTGAGATTGATGATGACTCGAGTAAAGGAATTTCTGGATACGGGTTGTATTATGCTTTATGGGTTTATGGGAAACATTGAATGATTGAGTTGTTATTCGTAAAGGATGTAGTGTGCATGGAGTAGGGAATCACTCGGTTGCTCAGAAGTGTAGAGTACTTCTTAGGGTGTTGGTGTGCAAATGGGGCATAGGTCGTACGGTCTGTTTGGTTAGTTTAATATAGATTTGAGTAGAGTGGATGATATTCGAGAAGGTTCTAATAAATTCAAGATTTATATGTAGCTATTGAGAATTTCTGCGGAATTGTATAAGGTTAGAATCTTAGATTTACGTTGGATGGTGTTGAGACTTGTGGCATTTCTATATCACTACGGATTCTACATTTCAACATCAAGAGGGTGAAGGAAACGATTTTGGATTCATAGAAGGTCTCCTCAGAGTGGATGTCTCGGTCGTGGTACTTTTGGGGTGCTTAAGAAGGGATACAATGGCTTATGAGCCTTAAGGCAGAGTGGTTCTATGCTAGAATTCGTGGGACAAGTTTTGGTTAAGGACAGTAGTGTTCTAGCAAGGAGAAGTATCAATTTGAAGGCAATTCGGAAAGAACTTGGAGAGTCAGACAACTTTGTAGTAGGTTGGATCAGCACAGTAATGGATATAATCGGTCCTTTGGGTACTTATGATGTGGCTAGTCTCTACAGGTGTTTCGTGGCAAAGCTCTTGAGTGTTTGGCAACCTGCGTGGCTTGGTTGAGTTAGAGAGATTCAATTCTGATATCTTGGTTATGTGCAAATGGGTTTCAAAGAGTTCTGAATGGTTTCTACCACGATTCGGGGATTATACTTCCTACTGATGTGAGAGGCATGTGATGTATTGTGGTTTTCTCCGGATAAAATCAAATGGAAAGTTCTTGGCTAAGTGAGTAGGTAGTTGCTTGTAACTCGGAGTGGATTATGAAGTTCTCGTATTTTTCATATGATGGCATGGTACATGCGGTGTGTTATGTGGGATCGAAATTTGCATGTGCAAGGTCACAAGTCAGTTTTGAAGGGAAAGACATGAATTCTTAGGCAGCATAGGCGGTTTCCGATGACTAGGTTAATGATATTACAATTTGGTATTGCTTGATGAGAGTGTACATTTCAAAAAGGGCAATGTGTTTTGATTTATGGATACTTCATTGATACTGCGGCACTCTCCTGGTTGATTGACTGTTGATACTCAAATTTTGCGATGTGGCACGGAAGAATTATAGAAGTATTCCTCGTGGGATGATCGTGTATGAGAGATGTGTTAGATATTCGGACGGTGGAGTTGGATCAGGTATGGTGATTCGTGTGTTCTATGGATTTAGAAACTGAGAGTTCTCAAGAGCTGAATGTTTCATGGTTGTGGACTGTGAAGTTGTGGCCGAAGCTAGCCAGATGATAATATTTGTTATAATTCAGTCATTGTGGACTTTCAGAGGGTTAATTATCTATTTGTGGGTGACTGGGGCTGATTTGGAGGTCCATTGGTAGGCCCAATTAGGATGTGTATTATATATCGAGCCGGATTGGTTGGCTCCATACTACTATTATTGAGGGATGTGTCATCCGGTTGTTGTTGAGCTTATTCGTGTACTGAAATAATCCATGAGTTACTCTTCTATGTTACGAGGGGTTGCGATTCGTGGGTTATATGCACACGCTGTGCAGTTCTATTTGGGCTTTATAGCGGAATTTGAGAGAGATGAGTATTTGGGTATTGCATGATTGATTGCGCATTGGCTAAGTTCTTTCCTGATTGTGGTATTGTGTTATTCTCTATCCGTGGTTACAGTAATGCACTTTGGGTACTTGATGTCGAATTTCGCGTCGTTATTGATTTTGAGCAGGGTGGCTCGAGGTGTATAATATGGACCAGCGTTTGGATGGGGTCACGCATTGTAGCGGAGTTATATTAAGGTATGATCCTTTGTGTGAGATTCATGTGTTTTGGTTCTGGGGTGTGATATGGGTTATTAGCATTGCGTTGTGGTGGTACCCGTTGAGCTTGCGAGACGGTTCTCTTGTTTGAGTCATTTTCCATGTTTGAGTACATCTGGAATGTTGCTTATTGGTGCACGGATTGCACGAGTTGTGGCTTTAGATTGTATTGATGTGTCATGTCACTAGAGTGGTCGTGTTGGATGAGATTAGGTCATTGGACCTAGAATGGATACTATAGGAATTGATCACAGCATGGTTGGAAGAATAATATCGAAAGTCCGCTTAGAAATTGGCTATAGTTCTTGTCGGAGGAGAGGGAGCTCCATGACTTGTTGATCTGATGAATGGTTACGAGTTTCTGCGTGTTTCTTTCATCATCCGTAGTGTAAACGAAGGTTTTAGAATGAGGTGTTGTTTGATATGAGATTTGTTACCGGTGTTGGGTATTTTTGAGCAGCTATTGTGATTAGAAATCATTGCTACGAGTATTTGAGTTCTGAGTATTTGAGTTATGGTTACGGCTCGGTATAGCTTGTTCAGACTTATACAGCGTGTTGATGCGAGATTATGGTCTTATAGGAAGATTCTGGATGTTGGAAATTTGATTCGAAGGCTTATGGGCTAGGTTGAATTAAGAAATTTCAGTTATGTTGTGTTATTAAACCTATATGGGATAGGGTGACGTAGGATCACCCCCGGGTATGTGCATGGTAAGGTTACACGGCGATTTGATGGCTTTTGGAACAACTCTTGGCACGTTCGAGAACGAACGTATGTTTAAGTGGGGGAGAATGTAACAACCCGAACGATCGTTTTGAGCATTTGCACTTCGTTCGGTAGTTTACGGGCATGAGTAGCTCCATATGATGTATTATGATTTATGTGATCGTCGGTTTTGGTTTTCAGGTTATTGGGGATTGGTTTGGAAGAATGATTCTCAACTAGGAAGCTTTAAATTTGAAAGAGTTTACCATGTTTGACTTTTTAGTAGTTGACCTCGGATTGGATTTTGATGGTTCCTTTAGCTCCGTTGGGTGATTTTGGACTTAGGAGCGCATCCAGATTGTGATTTGGAGGTCCGTTGTAGAATTCAGGTTGAAATGGCGAAAAGTTGAATTTTTGAAAAGTTTGATCAGGAGTGGACTTTTTGATATCAGATTCGAAAGTGGTTCCGGGAATTGGAACAGCTTCGTTATATCATTTGGGACTTGTGTGCAAAATTGGGGTTCATTTCGAGTTGATTTGCTATGTTTTGGCACGAGTTATGGAAGTTAAAAAGTCCAAAGTTCACTAAGTTCGATTTGAGGTGCGATTCATCGTTTCGATGTTGTTATGCGTGATTTGAGGCCTCGAGTAGGTCCGTTTTATGTTATTGTACTTGTTGGTATATTTGGACGGGGTCTCGAGTGGCCTGGGTGAGTTTCGGACAGGGTTCAGATCATTTTCATTTCATGTTGCATTGCTGAAGGTTTCTAGTTCTGGTCTTTCCGCATCTGCGGAAGAATGGGCGCAGATGCAAGTCCGTAGATGCGGACAATTGGCCGCAGAAATGTAGCAGGCTTGGCTCGAGGTCATCGTAGATGCGGAGGAGGAGTCAAACCTGCGAGTGAGTAGAAGCGGAAATTGTTCCGCAAGTGCGAGGGGCCAACTAGCTAGTTGTGGCTGCAGAAGCGAAACAGTTACCGCAGATGCGATGGTCGCAAAGGCGACTATTTGTCCACAAATGCGGAAAGTGGTTGGCAGAGGCTATAAAATTGAGGTTTTTGGTTCTTCTTTCTGAGATGTGGGACTCGGATTGAGGCTATTTTTGGAGCAATTTTTATCACAAGGATTGAGGTAAGTATTAGACACTTGGTTTCGATCTTATTCCATGAATCTATCTTAAATTTTGTCAATTTGTTAATGAATTTTAACGAGGAAATTGGGGGTTTTGGCCTAAAGTTTCATAATGTGAATTTTTGAGTTTTGAACATCGATTTGGAGTGGGAATTGAGTGAAACTAGTATGGTTGGACTCGTAATTGAATGGGTTGTCGGATTTTGTGAGTTTTGCCGGGTTCCGAGGCGCGGGTGTGAGTTTCGATTAAGGATTCGATCTTTATCATTTAGAATTGTTTCCTTGGGTTTTATTTGATGTATTTGAGTTGCTTTTGGCTAGTTTTGAGCTATTTGGAGGTCGGTATGCGCGAGATGGCATGTCTGGAGCTTAGCTTGGCTCGCTATTAGAATTGGCTTGTTCGAAGTAAGTAACTTTTCTAAACTTAGTGTTGAGGGTATGAAATCCTGAATTTTGTGCTATGTGATTGATGATGAGGTGACGCACATGCTAGGTGACGGGCGTGTGGGTGTGCACCGTGTGAATAGTAATTCTGTTATTTTTGTGGTTCCGTGTATTTACCTGATCTTATCTCTAACCATGAAATCTCTACGTACTTGAGTTATTGAGCTGTGATATATGTTAGAAACCATGTCTAGGCTACATTATTATTTTGTTGGGACCCATAGTGGTCATTTCTTGCTGTCACCTCACTGATTTTACTGTTATTTCATACTCAATCATATTTATGCATTCATATCATATCTTAGTCTCAGTTGTTATTTATTGATACATCATATCATTGTTGTCGGGATAGTTTCATGACATTGGGAGTCTGCGAGTGAGACTAGTGAGATTGATGACTGAGTGAGGCCAAAAGCCTGATTATGAGTGACAGTTATGGGATCGAGCTGCACGCCGCAGCGGTTACACTGATTTTACGATAGCGCTTGGGCTGTAGGAGCCCCTCCGGATTCTGTACACACCCCCAGTGAACGTGGTTGATTATATTGAGGGGTGGATCTTTCCTGGACATGGATCTTGTCCGAAGCATTATATACCTGGAGATAGATCTTCTCCATGGGGTTGGATTGTCCTTCCTCGGTACTAGTGACTGATGGTCAATGATGTATATATCCCAGGATGGATCTTCCCTGGGCCGTATGGGTCATACACAGTACTAAGTGGTTGAGCATTTATATACCTGGAGATGGATCTTCTCCACGGGCCGGATTGACCTTCCTCGGTTCTGAGTGACTAATGGTCAGTTGATGTATATATTCCGGGATGGATCTTCCCTGAGCCGGATTGGTCATATACAGTACTGAGTGGTTGAGCATGATGAGTGGAAAGTGTGAGACAGTGAAATTGAGTACTCTGAGAGCGCGAGTACATGATTCATCTATGAGATACATGGCATTGGCATGCACACATGACATACAGGCATAGAGATGCATTTTTCCTCATGTTATACGGTATCACATCATTCATGACTTTTTTTACACACATTGATATGTGGGCATAGAGAGGTATTTCACATTTTCTATCTGGAAAGAAAATAAAACATCTTTTTTATTGTGGAAAGGATTTTTGAAAATATTACAGTTTTCAAACTCTCTCATATTTTTTGACGATTTTGGTAAAGGATTTGGGTTTTTACTGATATTCTTGAAAGACAGAACTATTTTTGGAAAACTGTGAAAAAGCTAATCATTTTATCTCTAAGTTACTTCCTTATTTATATGCTTTACGTTGTTATGATGTTGTTGGCTACTGGTGTTGGACCCGACCATGTTCCAGCTCGCCACTACTTTCAACCTAAGGTTAGGTTTGTTACTTATTGAGTACTTGTGGTCGGTTGTACTCATGCTACACTTTTGCACCTTGTGTGCAGACGTTCTCTGTTGTTGTTGTCGTGTTCGATGGGAGCTGGATTTGAAGATGTACATGCGTCCCTATTGTAGTTACTTCTTGTTCATGGTAGCCTTAGATTATAAAACTTTATTTATGTACTTTTTAAACAGATGATGTATTTACTTCATTTCAGCTTTGTAACCTGTATTCTTAGAAGTTCATGATTTATATTACCAGTCCTTTGGAAATGTATAAGATTCAGATAATATTTTTAGTTTAATTTTCATATTAATATTATTGAAATTGAATAGTTATTTGTTGGTTTACCTAGCGAGTTGGGTTAGGTGCCATCACGACTAACGAATTTAGGATCGTGACACAAAATAAACAAGATTACTTCCACATCAAAAAGCCTTGTTTAAAGCAACAAAATCAATTCACAACACCTTACTTTAGTATATGCAGGAATCAAAAAGCAAGTTGCGGGTACCAATTATTGCGGCTTTGTCTCACAGTAACAAAGGCAGAGCCTTTTAATTGTATACTACGAGTATTAATAAAAGTAAACAGAAAATCACTAATATCAGCACTGAAATAAACCCAATTGCACATTGAAGATGAGAAATATAAAGCAGCTACCCCAATAATTTATTTCCAGTTTGTCTTTTACTTGCAAAATAAATAAATTAATGAATAAGTACACAAAATGAATCTTACTTAGTATAAAGGGAGATGAGATATAAGTTAGCTTCAAACTGGAAAAGTCTCAAGAAGCTCTCTGTCGATGAATGAGAGCAAAGAAGTAAGGAGAAAAATCAATGTATCAATGTAGAAGAAAGAGAAAATAAAGAGAAAAGAACCTCTTAAAGGATCTGTTGGAGTTTCCCAGGAGACATTTTTGGAGGTAATCTTTTATGTCTACGGCAGCAACTATCTCGATCGGTTAGGCAGCTTGGATCAAACTTTAGGCTTTTTCTTCTTTGTATCTTTGTCAAGACTTTTAGGTTTTCTTTTCGTTTTTCCTTCGAGGCGCTTTTTCTCACTTCTGTTTAAAAAAATGCGCGATAAAGTTAGAGAGGAAAAATAGGAAGGGAAAGCAAAATTGTCCCGGTACCCCTTTTTTTTCCAAGCGGTTAAGGAAACCGTCACGACATATAAATCTACCACGATGGTTCTTGTCCTAATGCAACGGTTTATTCTATTACCTATCATAATACGTGAGTTTAAGATGTTAAATATGATGATTTATATTAATTTGAAGTGTTTTTATATTTAGGAATGATTCGGGATCAATCGGGGACGAAACGCGCGAAATTACAATCAAAACGGACGAAAACGCAAAAAAAAACGGGCAAATTGGCGATTTTGGGCGCCACAGGCATGGCTGGGCGCCACCTGTGGCGCTGGAGGCAGAATGGTAATTGGGGCAGCGCCCTGGTGGGCGCCCGGCGCTGGCCAGGGCGCCGATGACGAGTTTTGTGTCCTATTTTGCACGGGACACGGTTATTTCGGCCCTAACCCTACCCAACACGTATAAAAGCAAGTCTAAGCTTATTTTTTGAGGGATTCATGCCACTTTGGAGAGAAGATACACACGGGATCATTAGGAAGCGAAGGATTTCTCAATTTTTCTTCATCTTATTCTAGTATTTTCAATTTATGCAACACTTATGCAATTGTTTGATTATAGCATGAGTGGCTAAACAACAATTGTTCTGGGGTTGTAGTTTAGCCATGAATATTGTTATTCGACATTAATTTAACCTTAATTATAGTTCACTCAATATATGGTTGTTTCTTCAATTCTGTATTTAATTGCTTAATTGTCTGGCCAGCAGTTAGGTATATACTATCTATGTTATGGTTGGGAAAGCCGTATATATATTAGAGAAGAATTGAAGAGAGCGCAATCTTAACCCTTCCGTGGAGCGGATTTGTGGTTAGGATACGAATATACCTAGTCACCGTGCTTAATTAAATATGTAATCTTCGTGCGTTCTAATAGATTAATTTCATATGAATATGGGCGTTAATCTATTGAGAATAGGCGAGTAGTGCTTCAGGAGAAGGCTATGAGAGCATTTATCGATTAATTAGCAACCATGAGTGAATTATATGAAAGAGAGAGTTAATTAGAATGCAATACGAATGGTGAATTGATCACAACCCAGGAATATTAGTCTCTATTGAATACACAACAATACTCTCGTTACTTGATAATTAGTTCTTTCATAGAATCATAGTATAAAATAGTTATATTCCTGAATTTTATTTTGGCTTGATTAAATAACAATTAGAGCGATTTGGCAAGTAGTTTACACAAGTCCCTGTGGGTTCGACATTTGATTTAACATTATATTACTTGCTACGACCACGTATACTTACGTGTACGTTTGGGACCAACAAGTTTTTGCATGAGGAATGTACTCAGATATCAAATCCATTGCACGACAACACCCTTCGTGCATTTATCTCATCCTCACCAAATATGCGTATAACAATACAACCAGATGGCAGAAATACCGATAACAGAAATGATAAAGTAGGAAATATGCAAGCAACAATAATGAACGAGGATATACACATGGGCAACGGTAATAGTACTAGGCGGAAAGCATAGAAGTAATGACAGCAATTAGGAAGGAATAGTATAAACATCAACTAACTAGCATGGTGGAGGCCTAGATAAAGATACAACAAATAAGAAAGGGGACACATGATCTTTATAAGTTAACAAGTAGAGACATGAATGACTAACATGGTAGAAGACTTTCACTTAAGTGCAACATAAAAGATATGACATGGATGTAATTATAACAACAGGAAGCAGACATAATATTTGCAAGTTAAGCAAGTAGAAGGCATGGGCAATACAACAACAATTGAGATAGAGAAAAAAGATAGAACAACAACGACACATAAGAACCATAAGTACGACAATAACAGCTCAAAGTAAAGACATGAAGATATCTACAAGAAAAAGAATATCACGACATAATATATGTCCCTCGTACTCATTGCACGGAAAGACCATTCGTGCCATGAACTCGTAATAATATAAGATCATGATAATATAAATGCAATGGCACAACATCACCCTTCGTGTTTTTACTCTCAAATAAAATGGAACGGCATCACCCTTCATGTTTTACACTCACAAAACATGACACGACATCACCCTTTGTGCTTTTACTCTCAAATGAAATGGAACGGCATCACCCTTCGTGCTTTACACTTACATAACATGACACGACATCACCCAAGGTAGGAAGCATAAATACGTCAAGGACAGTGTTTAAATGAATATTCAAAAACCCCATTCATAATTTTCAAGCCAACAGTAGTTCAATAAACTCTCAAGAACCTTATTATTTAAGTATTTCAACAAATCTCAAGAATGATCTACAACACGAGCATAGAATCTAATATCTCAAGAATATCGGCCTTAGCAATGTATTAATGATTAAGCATAATGATGATCGAATTAGACACAATAATATCTTCTCAGAATTTTCGTCAAATTTTGATTAAGCTATAATAAACTAAATCTTGGTATCTAACATTTAATTCTATATTCTTAGTATCTATGAGTCAAGTAAGACATGAAGCAAGAAAGTTACGTAATTTTACAAGGCACAATTCATAGCATAATCTACCCCGAGCTTGATTAACCCTGGCACATGTATATATGCTCGTCACCTCGTATATGTATCACCCCCGCACGTAGCAAATAATGTCAAATAGTAGGAAAAACTCCCTCAACAAAGTTAGGCAAGGCACTTACCTCCGACAAGCCAAACCGATACACTAGAAGCGCCATCATGCTCAAATCATCCTCCGAACGGCTCGAAACTACCAAAAGAAACTCAAATATATCAAATAATACTAAAGGAAACAAACCCAATCGATAAAGGTTGAACCTTTAATCAAAATCCAAAATCGGTCAAAAATCACACACAGGCATGCGCCTCGGAACTCGACAAAACTCAAAAAATCCGATAATCCATTCAATTAGGAGTCCAACCATACTAGTTTCACTCAAATCCGACTCCGAATCGATGTTCACAACTCAAAAATTCACATTATGAAACTTTATGTCAAAACCCCCCCAATTTCCTCTTTAAAAAATTCATCTACCAAAAGCTAAAACTGAAGATAGATTCACAAAATATAACCAAAACCAAGTAGATAACACAAACCCCAATTCAAATGGTGAAAATCACCCCCAAAAGTTTCCCAAATCCGAGCTCCTTAACTCAAAGTATGACCAAATGAACAATCCTCAATATTAATATTCTTGCCCAACTGTTTTGCCTCGTTTTGTATGCCAAGCTATCCCAAAACTCACTTTTGATACCTCCAATAGATTCCTTGTGAAATTTCAATCAAGATAGGCTTTTTAATCACTTCATTTGACCTTATAATGAAGGAGATATGTTAGTTTCAATATTTACAAATAATGCAGATTTTTAAATATGAAGATAGTGGTAATTTCGTAATTAATTTGAAAATTCTAGCAACTCAATTCTTAGTAAATGACCATAAACTCCTCATACGATGCCTAAATTTGATGATTCTTTTTGCTATGGCTCCGTAATTACGATACGAATCTAGTGTTTCAATCAAAACAGAAGCTGAAACTCATTTGCTTAATGTGGTACAGTTTATCTTTGAATAAACAACGTCGAAACATAAGAAAAACGAGCGTAACACAACCCAAACATATTTGAAACTCATCCAAGCCCCTCGAGATCCCGTATGAACGTACCAACAAGTCTCATAACATAATACAGACCTACTCAAGGCCTCAAATCACGCATAACAACTTCGAAACGACGAATCGAACCTCAAATCAAACTTAATGAACCTTCGAACTTTCAAAAACTCGCGTTGAAACACATCAAATCAACTCGGAATGAACTCACATTTTTCACACAAGTCCCAAATGACATAGCGAAGCTATTTCAATCCCTAGAACAACAATTCGAACCCCATATCATCAAAGTCATCTCTCGGTCAAACTTGTGAACTTTCCAAACCTTCAAATTTCCAACTTTCGCGAATTAGTATCAAATCCTTCTAGAAATATCTGAATGCAAATCCGGGCATACGCCCGAGTCTAAAATCACCATCCATACTTAACGGAACCATATAAACTCCAATCTGAGGTCAAATGCTAAAAAGTCAAACTTGATCAACTCTTCCAACTTAAAACTTCAGTTCATGAAATTCATTCTTCCAAATCGATTTCGAATAACCTGAAAACCAAAACCGACGATTCACACAAGTCATAATACATCATGCAGAGATAATCGTTCTCTCAAATTACCGAGTGAAGTGCAAATGCTCAAAACGATCGGTCGGACGGTTAGAATAACAAAAGAGTTGGTCACCGAAACATGAATTTAGCAATATGTACACTTCACTCAACATAATATAATGTAGCTGCCTTGTTACATGATAAATATCAATTGATGGATTTTGTTTGTTTACTATTTAGTTTTTGACAAAGTGCATGTAGCAGTTATAATTAGGTCCATATTCCTAAATATTTTTCATCAAAGTTTGAGCTATGGCATTGGCCATTAGAGTGCTGGATCTCTTACGAGTTCTTTCCATAGTAAGTTTCTTGTTTTTTTTTACAATTTTTGCAGAAAACCGATGCTCAAGTGCTAATTCCTCAAGTTCCAACATTGATGAAATGCAAGATTGACAAAATATATCAGTTGGGTGACTCACTTTCTGATACTGCCAACTTGATTATAGAGAGCCTCGTTGGAGCTTTTTCTCCCTTTGCAAAACTTCCTTATGGTGAAAACTTTTTCCAGAATAACTCAACTGGACGATGTTCCGATGGTTTGCTCATGATCGATTTCATAGGTACGTACACAACCAGAGGCATAGCCAGTATTTTAAGTTTATGGATTCGAGATTTTAATCGTCTTAAGTTACTGAGTTCTAAATTAATACTTTATGCACATTTAATAGATTTTTAAGACAAATATAAGGTTCAAACAAATTAAGCTATTGGATTCGGCATAATCCACTTGCGACACTCTAGCTCCGCCTCGTACACAACTTCAATATTCCTCTAGAATTTTCCATTTTCTTGAAAAATTAACTGAACCCTTGAATTTGGGGTTAATTTTCATGCGCTGAACTTTACCCGTTAAAGTCATGACAAAGTGAAAGGTCACTAGCTACTTTCTTAATGATTTTTTGTTAGCTGTCCTAATAATTACATTTAGTTATTTAATGTCAATGACTATATGTCACACTTTTTAATGGATATTTGAAGCTATCTTATCATACAGCATTGGAATGTGGTCTTCCTTTACTAAATCCCTACAAGGATCAGAATGGAAATTTCACACATGGTGCAAATTTTGCAGTAGCAGGAGCTACTGCTTTGCCAGGTGAAATTATGGCAGAGAAGAAGATTTCTAATTCACTCACCAATAGTTCATTAAATGTGCAACTTGAATGGATGTCTTCTCATTTCAAATCCACTTGCTCTACTGGTAATTATACTTCGAAAATTATTCAAAAGGAAACGATATTGTTTAGTCATTTATTAATTACAGTCTAGTGTTTTTTTGACTTATTATTATTTTCCTTTTCTTTGTAGAATGCTCAGTAGACTTAAAGAAGGCACTTTTCTTGGTTGGAGAAATAGGAGGAAATGAGTTTAATTATGGTTTATTGCAAGGTAAACCAATGTAGGAGCTTCGAGCTATGGTCCCTGAAGTTGTTCAGACCATTATCAATGCTGTTAAAGTATGTTTTCCATTTTCTCGTTTATTTTTAGTATGTGAAACTCACGAATAGAGCTCTTAAAACGGGCCAGCCCAGCGCAGCCTAGCTCAAGCTTCGTGGGCTTTTAAATTTAATGGGTTAAGACGGACTGACCTGCCATATGAATGTATTTTAAAATGGCCAGGCCAACCCAGCCCTAAGAGGACAACGGACTGGGGCAGGCCGACCCTTCAAATTTTTTAGAAAAAATAATTCTTTAAATCCTTAAATATTTTTCCGTGACGTAATCGATTAATTATATAAACAATTTCTGTTTGCTTAGAATGTGCAAAAAACTTGATCTATGATGAGGAATCTCGTAATTGAAATGTAAATTCTCTATATCTCTATCTCTTCATTTTTAAAGTTATATGAATATTTTCTTAATATTTTTCTTTCATTTTCCTCAAATTCAGAGATTACTTTAATAAGTTTAGATGTTTCTAATTTAGGATTAACATCATTTGCCGATTTCATCATTATAGTCCATAAAATTTTTAAATTTCCTGAAATTTGCTATTGGTCAATTTTTTTTGTATGTATTTAAAATTAATCTTATTCTATACTGAAGAGCAGTTTAAATATTAATAATATATTAAAGTAATGCAAACTGATCATTGGCCGCTCAACGTAATATTTTCTTTTGAAAAGATATTATTATTGACCACCTAAAACTTTTGAGTTCGTTATTAATTAAGCAAAAGAAAAATTAGTTTTGTCATATTACATGCATGTCAAAAATCTAAATTCTAGTTGATATGGAATGGTAAATGAGCAATCTAGTATTGGGGAATGAAGATTATAGTTAATAGTTTTTTTATTTTTTTTAAAAAATATTTAATAGTTAATTAATTTAAATTTAATTAATTTTGGCCCACGGGCCAGCCCAAGCCCAGTCTAGATCAAGCCTCAATGGCTAGCTGGCTGACTTGGGCCAGGCTTATAAGCCTCAATTTTAAATGGGAATTCTACACAAAATACCCAGTTGGGCCAATCTAATTACCCAATTACATTTTTTTACACAATACGCCCATGCGGTCTAAAATATTTACCCTAGCTTTCTAGTGACATTTCCCTTTTCCTATTAATTACTATTTGTCTCTTTGTATTTTCTCTCCTATTTTTCCTATTTATCCTAACTTTTCCCTGCCATACCCTTTCTCCCATTAATTATTTTATGTTTTTCTTCTCCTATTTTTCCTATATTGCACGTTATTTATCTTTTTAACGTATGTGCTTTTATTTGAAGGCTTCAAGAGCTTCTTCGTATTTTTTTCGTGCATTCATTGATTAAGATACCTCGATCCAATATGTCTCATTAATTAACTCCATGGATAAGTTAACTCTTCAATCACATGTAGAGGTAGTTTCAAGATTTAAATTTAATGAGTTCAGCTTTTAAGGTTTTAACATTGAACTTATTAAACTGTTAAAATTATGGGTTCAAATCTAATACTTGTTAAGATTTTAATAGGTTTTTACATATAAATATATACTCTGTGTCGGAAGTTATAAGTTCAGTTGAACTCGTATCCGAAATGTTACATCCGCACCTAACACATAATGCGATTAACTAATTCAGGGGATTATTGTTACTAGGACTTATTGTATGATACATAATCTAATGACAAAGAAAAAATGAAATAAAATAATGTTTAAAAAGAAAGAGCTAACAAAATGATATATTGTAATAATATGCAATAGCCGAGACTTGAATAAAAACACATTACCCGATAGTATACAACTACGATATCACATTATACTGTAAGTGTATACAATTATACTACAATTGTATACTATAATCGTATACATATATACCAAAATGATATTTTATAATATGCAACTTTTCAGCAAAACTTTATATTAAAACACAGTTTCCCAACAATATACAACTATTGTCTCACAATATACTGTAAGAGCATACTATAATAGAGTATGTAGTTAAACTAAAACGGTATACTATATTAGTATACATATATACCGAAATGTTATATGGGTAGGGTCACGTAATTATTTTGAATGGGTGAATCAGAGTAATTATTTTGGTTTTTATGGGTAACCCTATATATTGCTTTTTAAATGAGTTCAAAAAATTCTAGCCTAACTTTATCCAAGTAACGAGTTGGATTGGGCTGGCTTCATGGGTCATATTCATTTTGACAGCTCTACTCACGAAAGATGTACAAATATTTACAATATTTACGTATATTCATCAATAGTTGCATCGAATCAATAACCGTATGATTTAAGTATTTCACATAAATTATAGTAACACTTAACGGTACCACTAGTGCACTATCATGAGCATTAATAGAAAAACATTTAGTTGCCAATTCATTATCGATTATCCTTACTTTCAGACGATCATTGGGTTTGGAGCTGTCCGAATCGTCATTCCTGGAAATTTCCCAATTGGTTGTATACCAAATTTGCTTACAACGTTTTTGACCAATAATTCAACTGCATATGATGATAACCATTGCTTGAAAGATCTAAATGACTTGGCAATACTCTACAATGATCATTTGCAACAAGCCATTCAAGAGCTGAAGAAAGGACATCCAAATATTACATTGGTTTATGGTGACTACTACAATGCCTATCTCTGGCTTCTACAAAATGCCGCAAATCTGGGTAAGTGCTCAAGATAACATTCTTTCTATTTTTAACCTTAGTTTATTTTCTTTTAACAATAATTTGTCTACTTAAAGTGTTTTTTTTTTTTTAAACTTTTGATAAATTGATTCCTTTTCGACCCATTTTTCGTCCCGAGCACCCCTCTTGAAATGATCAGTCTGCGCTCTATAAAAATAATTGAACTTCGTAAAATGCAATAAAATTTGAGAAAGTAACACCAATGTAATCAAGAAGCTAAAGCCACATTAGCGGTTGTCGGAGCCAAAAATTCTAACAAAAGGATTGGAAAAATGTAAGAATATGACGCATGAGATTTAAACCTGTGCTATAGACTTCCCTTATGTCAAGGGGTTCAACAAGTTATATATTGTGTGGTATAATTTTCTGAAGGGAAGTCAATTAAACTGGTAGGATCGAAATGATCAGGTGTCATGCGGAAGCTAGTGAAACAAACTTCCAAAACGACGATAAATTAGACAATAAAAGAAACACAAGCATTTAATGTGATTCGGTTAATTGACCTACGTCTACAGGCGGAGATGAACAATCCGCTATATAAAAGAGAGTACAACATATCGAGAGAACAACCTCACAAAGAGGCACACACCAGTGACAAAATAACACTTGTATCGCAAAAACTTCCCCCTAAACAAGACTCTCAAACTCCTTAAGGACAACATTGTGGATGCTGCTAAATGAGAAGGAAATATCCTCAAATTATAGAAGTCTAAAGTTTTTCCTCTAAGAATAAAGACTAGGAATTATATTTTTCTTTTCGTAAAAGGTAAAATCAATTATGATAAATATATTGCCTTCCTTCAAAACATAAAAAAATCAAATATGATAAGAAAATCAGGACAAACACCTAACCTAAACTCTATTCAATACAATACGTGTAAATCCACCCTAGAAGAATATCTCAGGCAATTACATATATTTTGATTGAAATGTGCAGGTTTTGACAAAAACTCTCTATTGAAAGCTTTTTGTGGAATAGGAGAAAAATATAATTACGACAAAAGTAGAATAATATGGAGCTCCAGGACTGCAAATTTGTACCGATCCTAATACTTACATCAGTTGGGACGGAATTCATTTGACACAACAAGCCTACAAATGGTTGGCACGACGGCTAATCGATGACATGCTACCAAAATTGAAATGCCAAGCTTAGTTTAGGCTTCCTTTTCTTTTTCTTGGCAAAGTGCATCAACAGATCTATTAAAAATTTAAAATAGCCCTCCCATTTCTTTCTGTGTATATAGAGCAATGCGGAGCGAAGCAATTGTCATAAATTAGAATGTATTGAATCCATTTAGTTGAAAAAGTCTGTAGATGTTTTCTTCCAAGGTCAATTGCTACGTACTCTACATAAAGGTTATTTTAAAAAAAAAAACTTTTTCGTTTTTATAAGTTTTAGTAGTTAAAACGGTAACTTTGAAAACCTCAAACAAGAGAAGTAATATTCTTTTACCTTTCTTTATTTCTTTGTAATATTTTCGGATCTGTAGTTAACTGGAATAATTGCTTTAATTTTCTTATTAGCCACTTCACAAACGTTCTGTTCTGGATATTACATTTTCAATTAATTACAACGTTTAAAAAAGATTACATGTGAAAAATCTGGAGTGCTCTTTGTCACACCCCTCTTCTACCCCCCCAAAAGATGTATGTTATTAAGGATTGTGGGTTAAAGAGTTTTTCCAATTGAAGTGACAATTTTGAAATAGGGATTATTTTATTGTTCATAGTCGTCACTTGGAATTTTTTTTTTTTTCGGTGTTCCAAGTCACCTTTTATTTGGATCCCTAATCAAAGGAAGATTTGACTCTCTTTTTAT
>ML349687.1:0-59522 GCA_005239505.1 Nicotiana paniculata | reverse complement strand
ATCATTAAAGCACATAAAATGCGAGGTATATAATGCTTAAAATCACGAATTCTAGCCACACATAAAACACCTCGGAAGATTAAATAGATACATCTATGGTTCACGCCGTTTGATCCTATGGCAGTGCACAATTTAATATTATGTTTGATCGGGCCGTGCGGCCTCGACATGTTTTGCGCATGACTTAATTGATTGTTTTGGAATTATTGATAATTGATGTGGTCTCATTGGCCGGAGATATAAATTGTTAAAAGATGAAAATAAATTTGGAAATCTTTTATTAACAAAAGAATTGTTTACCTGTTTTATGTTATTGACTGTGCAGTTGCTTTATAAAATCCATAATTTATCATATTATCGGTATATTATTGTTGGCCATAGTAAGTGTCCGAGTCAACCTCTCGTCACTACTTCTTCGAGATTAGACTAGACACTTACTGGGTACACATTGTTTTTGTACTCATACTACACTTGCTATGCATTTTGTTGTACAGGAACATGTATGTCTAGTGGCCTTGTGGGTGCAGCGGCATGGTTGATACGGGGACTTAGGTGAGCTGCATCTTATGAGACGATTCGCAGCCAGCAGAGTCTCCTTCAGAGTACTTGTATTTTTCTTTTCTTTCCAAATTTGTATTCCGAATAGTTGTTGTAGTTTATTTTATTTCCTAGTAAATGCTCATGTACTTGTGACACCGGATTTTGGGAGGATTATGGGATACTCAGAATTGAAATTGAAAAAAATTATTATTATTCTATAAATTTCGCCTTTTTACTAGTTAAGTTGAAGGAAATTTATGATTTCAAATATTAAAATGAGAATTTAATCAACTATTTAGTGTTGGCTTGCCTGACAGTGGTGTCCGGCGCCATCACGACCTTTAAAGGATTTTGGGTCGTGATAACATGGTATCATAGCACTAGGTTCACTTAGGTCTCATGAGTCATGAGCGAGTCTAGTAAAGTCTTGTGGATCGGTGCGGACACGTGTGTACTTATCTTCGAGAGGATACAGGGCTGTTAGGAGCATTTCCCTTCTTGATTTCTCATCATGCGATTTGATTCCTTTGAGGTTTATGCCTTCATTTCCTGCCTACTCAATCTTATGCGATATGAAGCGCTTGTTATAAATCGGGAATTGAGGAATTGTAATGGTACTACAGATGTGGTACATGATGTTTCTCCTTGCATATTTGATTAGGCTATTATTGTCGCCTTGCAGACGACCGTTCTATCATTTCAGCTCAATATTAGTATTACCTAAAATTTTGAGATTTGGCATTGATTATTATGACGATTCATGAATTGCTATCGCATAGTGTGATGTAATGGTAGGATTCTTGTCTATGCGTCAAAGTAGTGAATGACTTGGAAGGATGTTTACTCAGTGCAAGATTCAGAGATTCATTAGTTTTATTTTCGACGGTGGAAAGACAACCGACTATGGGTGTTCGGGTTGGGTTGATGGAGTAACGATACTTGGTACTAACGAGCATGGTGGAATCTTCATCTGTGATGTGGTGTCGTCGTCCTTGATTAAATATAAAGTGTTAAGTTCACCGGTGTTATGGTTTTCTAGAATTTGTCTTTGGAACAGAGTATTGTGAAAGGTGCGGGGGAAGCGGCTATAAGATATCGCAATGTGTGGTGGTTCAGGATCGAATCGCGTTCCTAGTGTTAATGGCTTGAGAAAGATGATTTTCGGAAGGGTTTAGAGCTGGTGGCGATCTTTTAGTTCAAGTGCTACAGAGATGTATTTTGACTTAAGGCAACAACTGGGCAGCGAGGATGAGGAAGGACATGTGGGAGGTGTCTTGCTGTGGTTAAACTTCTAGAAGGCCAAGTGTGAGAAGAAGGAGTCGAGTAGTTTCTTAAAGAATGAGTTTGACCAAAGTGGGAGAGTGGAGAGTAGCATATAGGTTCTGTGGTAGGATGACTACACTCCTTGAGAAAAGTGTAGAGAGATTTGGGATTCATGGTGGACAGTGACTAGGTCTACATACTTAATTTGGAATACTGGCTATTATACAGGTGAGATTGGATACGACAGGAAGGAGTTTCTTGATATGAAGAAGGATACAACATGAATCTGGATTAGAATGTGTCATCGCACCTTTAGTTGATGTCAATGGGGAGTGAACATGTTTGTACAACTGGTGAATGGGCACAGACCTGGGATGGTTTATTGGTTTCGTAGTGATTGTGCTCGGTGCAACATTGTATTGGACAGTTTCAAGGAATTTGGCAGGTCGGTGGTGCGAGGTCATGTCAGAGAGGAAGAATGAACCTTGGTGGTTTCTAGAGTTAGGCAATGAAGCTATTATTATTCCTAAGGCAAGTCTAGAGTAAATTAGAAGAAGTCAGATCGGTTAGCAATGGTTGGATTGGAATGATAGTGGCAATGCTCAGTTCCTTCAGCATGTTGAGTTACACATGTACTTTGTGGCGGTACGTGCGAGGCTTGACGGCCGCCGTAATTGGTTTTAGTTGGAGGCATTCAAGTATTATGGCCTGTTATGTGTAGATGGATCCTGGAAGAGTTATGGTGGTTTAGACCACTACTTGAGGTCGGTATTTTCTGCGGATATGAGAATTCAGTCACGTGTTGCCATGGTTCTCTTGAAATGAGTTGATTAAAAGGTTTCTATATGATGAACTGTTTACCCTATTAATGATTCAGGAGTTATAATGAAATTCTTGTACTCTTACGTCTTGGCATGATTAAGTGCATTGAGTAGCATGGGATTTGGAAGTTGAGGATCAAGGTTGCAGTTTGGTGTTGACAAGAATGTCACCAACTCGGACGAGTAGGGAAAAGGGATTTAGATGATTAGAGTGAGCGGGTATTGTTTTTAATGTCACCTGAGATGGGTGTCATGTGTCACAGACTTCATGTATTGATTTGCGGATCCTTGATTCGCTTTACAACATTTGTATGGCCGGTGGTATGGAGGTGCAGACTTGTTAACCGGTGCATAAGGTCATAGGAGTGTATCCCACAGGAAGATTATATCAGTGTGACATGTAGTCACTTGATTGAGGGAAGGACTGAAACCAAGTATGGAGATTGTGGTGCTATCGTTCATGTGATAATTTATGCCTGAAGGGCGCTCGGTTCATTTGGTTGTGGACTGTGGAAGTTTGTTCCAAATCGACTGTTGTTCTTGTGTGTCATGGGAAGAAGGGTTATTGAGGATCCTTGAAGGGTTGTTAGCCCAGTGCGGTACGATCAGAATCGGCTTGAGGTCCGCGGTTGGATCTATGGTAAGTGTGTGCTCTATATCGGGCCGGAGGTGTTCATTACAACATAGCATTGTTTATGGAGGAGTACTCGGGCTTTGGATGTTATTTGGTCATCGGTTAATTTAGGTAATACTATATTGTGCCATGTGGGTTGTGAAACGGCTTGATTAATTGGTTGAGGTTCCGCGTAGCAATGAGGTTATGTGAGCAAGATGACTCTCGAGATGCATGTAATTTATTGCACCATAGTCGTGCTTGAGTTTTGTAGCTTATGGCACTATCCGTCTCCCCAGGGTTCATATTATGCACTTCGCGTGCTAGTGGTTGATATTCGGTATTTCACAGGTATGCGCATTTTAGCTCGGTAAGTATTTCCTTTATAGATTGTTATGTGTGGATCGGGTGGCACGCCGCCACGGGTATCATGTGTGGACATGGTTGCACGCCGCAACAGTGTGATGTTAAACAACATTTTCCTATATGTATTACTGTGTATTTTTCTTCTCATATTCTGAGGAAGGTTCATAACATCTTTTTGGTTGTTTCAATTAGTTACGTGGGTTGAGTAGTCCTTTCCAGAGTTTGTTTCTTTATGTATCACATTCGAGGTTGTGGCTTGTTAGCACTCTGTGGTATCATATGAGACTTTTTGCAGTGTTTGAGGTGGCTTATCACCTGAGAACCTTATACTGGGTGAGATGAGATCATTGGACCTGGGATCAGCGCGATCAGATTTATATGAGGCACATTAAAGAGTAAATATCGATATTAAATCTAGAATGAGGTAGTGGTTCTTGTCGGGAGGAGAGACTCCATGAATTGTGATTCGACAGGTGGTTATGAGTTTCTACACATCTCTTCTGTCGTAGCAGTATTGCGAGAGTTGAAACGAGACGTATATGCTTCATGAGGTGTGTTGAGGGCATCAGATTCGTAGAATTTTGATTATTGGCTTCAGAGAATGTTATTAGGGTCACGTGAATTATCCGGTGTATGGTGTGAATTCAGCAAGGGTGTGCAATCATGTTTTGGTACAGTGTGTAGTGACTGTTACGGTGTTCGTATGTTGAAACGGGCCTGGTGAAAAATTTCGAATGTTGGAATTTGGCTCTAAGGCTAATTTGACTAAACAAAAGAGGAATCTTCAGATTTGCTCGAGTAAATGTGCTCAACTAAGTTGTGGTAGCACGGGTAGGTGCACAAGGTGTTAAACACTGATTTCAGACAACTCCAGCGCAGTTCTTAGCACGTTCGAGGATGAACATATGTTTGAGTGGGATAGAATGTAACGACCCGACCGGTCATTTTGAGCTCTAGTGCGTCATTCGATAGTTTGCGGCTATGAATAGCTTCACTTCAGGAATTATGACTTGCACGCGTGGTCGGAATTGAATTTCGGGAAGTTCAGAGTTAATTTGGAAAGAAGTTCTCATTTCAGAAGCTTTAAGTTGAAAGAATTGACTAAGGTTTAATTTTTGAGTAAACGACCTCAGAATCGGGATTTGAAGGTTCCAACATATGATTATTTTGGACTTGGGCGTATGTCCGGATCGGGTTTTGGATGACCCGGGAGCTTTTCGGCGCCTATTGTGGAAGTTGGCATTTTGGAAGAATTTCATAAATTTGGGTTGCAGTGCATTTCAATGTTATCGATGTCCGTTTGAGATTTCGAGTTTGGGAATAGCTCTGTGTAGTGATTCTGGTATTGGTGCGCGTCCACAAGTGGATTCGGAGGTCCTTAGGTCATTTTGGGGTCATTTGATGAAAGTTAGAAATTTGAAGGTTTTTGAGAAGTTTGACTGGAAGTGGACTTTTTGATATCGGGGTCGGATTCCGATTCTGGAAGTTGGAGAAGGTCCGTAATGTCGAATGTGACTTGCGTGCAAAATTTGAAGTCAACCAGACGTGATTTGATGGGTTTCGCCATTGAACGTAGAAGTTTAAAGTTCTAAAGTTCATTAAGCTTGAATTGGGGTGCGATTCATGATTTCGATGTTGTTTGATGTAATTTGAGGCCTCGAGCAAGTTTGTGTCATGTTTTGGGACAGGTTGGTGTGATTGGACGGGGTCTCGGGGGCCTCGGGTGTGTTTCGGATCATTTTGAGCTACTTCGGATGCTGATTTACTGATGTCTGGTGTTGTTCTTTGCGTTCGCGAGGATCCTCTCGCGTTCGCAAAGAAGGATTTGGCTTCTGGAATTTTGGTCTTCGCGTTCACGAAGAGACTCTCGCGTTTACGAAGAAGGAAATCTCTGTTGCATAGGTCTGAGTTCGTAGGCTCATATCTTGCAATGTATAAGAAACTTGGAGATAATCCAAAAGTGAAAGTTGTATCCCTTTGTGTCTATCTTTCGGAAAAGTAAAGCATTTAGCATTTGGATTTTTGTACAAAACGTTATGGCTGGTACACTACAGGCTGTCCGGGAAGATGAAGAAGAAATTTGTGTTGCACATAGCTGACTTTGGTAGATTATATCTAGAAACATATAAGGAATTGGGAGATGACCAAAACATGACAGTTTTGTACCTTGGTGTCTAGTTTTCAGAGAGTTAAACCATTTGTCATTTGGAGTTCTCTACAAAATGTTATGATCATTATACTATAGGCTGTCTGAGAAGAGTTTGGAAATGGATTTTGAGAATTTTGTTCATCGCAAACGCGATGGAAAGCCCGCGAACGCGAAGAAGGGTTGCCTGGCAGTGTATAAGTTTGCAAAAATGGGTTTGGCTCATTTCATCTCATTTCCTCCATGGGAGACGAACTAGGAGCGTTTTTGGAGCTCAGTCTTCATCATCTATGTCAAGGTAAGTGATTCCCACCTGTTGAAAGTTAAATAATTGGAATATATATGATTTTAACATGGTAGAAAACCTAAAAAAAGAAGAAGGTATTTTTGGATTTTGACTACTAATTTGGGAATGGAATTGAGAAAAAAATTATGTATTTGAGTTCGTGATGTGTTTACCGTGAAAATGGTAATTATAATTATATTTGATTTTGTGGTTCTAAAAATATGTGATCTATTTTAATACTAGTTTTTAGGCAATATTGGATAAATATAAGTAAGGAAAGTGTGATAATAACAAAGGAAAACAGTGATATGCAAACCGAGCTATTGAGAGACGGGTTCTCGAGCCGGTAAAAACAGGGCCTCGAGGTCGAACTCGAGTGCTCGACAGAGGGAGGTCTATGAAGATATAACAGTATTGAAGGCCTTGAATATGGCCTCTTTATGATCAACAATGAGCAATAAGTGAAGAACAATCAATGAACACGATGAATTGAAAGTAATAAATCAATGGAACAATTGTAGAGAATGTTTGAGTTAGAGAGCAGAGAATGTTCTTGTTCTTTTATTGAATATTGTATCTATTACAAAATGAAAAGGGTCCCCTTTATATAAGAGGGGGAAACCCAACATAGTACATGTGTAATTATTACAAAGACATGCAGCTGGTACAACTATTTATTGTCACGGTGCAGACTGATACTATTCTTGTAGGCGTTGTCAGCCATAACCATGTGCCCTTAGGAATTTCCCGCCTTCTCATAACGGTCTTCAATCTTTACCCTACCTCTAGGTGTATCGATCCCTCATAATACTTCATAAGGAATGCACCTCAGGGTTGAACTTCGAATTCTGCTCTGATACAATCGCGGTCGAGGCTCGGAACGCTGTAGAAGCCTCAAAATCGGCCTTCCCCGATTTTACCATATACAGATAGTTCCGACATTTCTTGGAATGAAAAGACAATAAACGATTTGAATTCACAAACTTTTCAATGCATCCATCATTATGTCAGTCTTGTCATGTAAGCGGCTGATGTGATAGGAGAGATGCCCAAAAGCCACATTCACACAGTTCTGAAAAGATTCGAATTGATTATGGCGGTTGGCTGTCTTTTGGCTTTTCCCAACGTGCACGGTTGGCCCCTATAAGTACTCCTTCTTCTTCCACTTATCTTTAATTACTCCTTCTAACCTTTAAAAAGAGCTCTCATTACTTCTTTCTGGTATCCTTTTCTCAATCAGCTTTCTCTTGTTTCCTTTGAAATCTTTTAGCAAGAATGACGAAGGCCTCAAAAACTATTCCCTGAGATGATAAAGCTTCCTCATCTTCACGTTCCTCTAAGGGTAATGCAACGGTACCCCAAGTCTTGCAGAATGCATCCCAGACCCTACGAAACAACCTCTGATTTTAAGGTCGACAAACCTTCTTCGAAGCCAGGACGGTGTGAACCCATGTCCCGGTATATTAGCCTAATAAAAAACACCGAGAAGGTGAAGGCCGACTACCGCTGGGGAGATGCGGTGCAAGTGGAGATTACCTCTTGGGAGGAAGACATAACAATCCATAAAGTCGGCTTCCTTAGTGTGTACACCTATCCATTTACCCTAGGCCCGGTAGAGCCATCCTCGCCGTCAATAGACCCCATGATTCTCGATTTCTATAGGCGATATCAAGTGACGCTTGGCCAGATTCATCCGTCATTTGTTTTCATGATTAGGCATTCTGCAAATATGGTCGAGGAGATTCCTTTTAACCTCGACCACCTGATTAGAATGTACAGTCCCTGACTTTATCGGGGTGGTCTGATTAAGCTTCAACATCGTGCCATGAAGGTTTACTTTGCTTGTACTGATGAAGAAAAAGACAGAGGGTGGATGAGCTGCTTTGTTCGAGTTAGGACCTCAGATCTGATTCCAGTCGAAAGGATGACATTCCCTGAGGAATGGAATATGAACCGTAAGTTAATCCGTTAATTAAGCTTTTTTCACTTTCCTTCGTACCAACTTCCCCTTGAACTAACTCCCTTTAATGATGCAACTGTTGCATGGTACCCTGATGCGGTTAAGGATCTCTCGGGCTGGGTTCGCCTGCTCAATTCGACCTGTCCGTATGTTGAGCGCGTATGAAGCGACCTAACCAGGGGCCGATGGGAAGCTAAAAATCACGATGGGGCCTTCCCTCTTGCAATACTTGAGTTCTTTAAAAGAGATATCCCCTGAATATATTCTAACTTCTCATGTTTATGTTCTGTGCTTATGCAGGCCTAGGGGAGGCCTCTTTGATGATAGAAGCACCGTCTGGGAAGCAGATACCTCAAAACCAAATGAGGAGAAGAAGAGAAAAGGGAAATTGCCGACTGAGTCTTTGAAGCCAAAGAGGGATAGAGTGCAAAAGTCTGAGGCTGATTTCGCGGCCTCAAACGAGAAAAATGATTCCCCGATAATGCCTGGGGGAAGTGGAAGCGTAAATGCTTCGGCTTTTGCTGAGCCGATGACTGTTGAGCCGAGTGCTTCTAAGCCAAAATTCGATGATGCCATCCGGCCTCGGGCCGAAGAGGCTTTCGAGGGTGGGTCGAATGATGTCCCTGAGCCAGTTGACAGCCAAAATATTCCCCGGGCCGAGGGGCACTGAGTAGATGAGTTAAGAAAGCCCAGTCGTGAGTCGAAGGCCCTGATCGATCCAGCCGGGGTTATTGATGTAGGTGATTCTCAACCGGTTCCAACATTTTCCCCGAGGGAGATACGGAATGCCCATAATATAGAATCTTCCGACGCGGGGCGCTTCTCGGAGGGAAGGACGTAACTGAAGGGCTCCTCACTATGAACGAGAAGAATCCTGAACTTCACATCTCGGTCATTTTCGAGGAAGCCGAGAGGCTCTGAAAATAGGTAATTTTTTCGTTGATTGCTTCGAGCTTTGATCATTATTTCTCTGACTCTCCTTTGTTTATGATTTCAGGCGAAAATGCTTTATAATTGGGCCACTGCCAAGTTTCAGGCTGAGTTGACCCATTATGAGGGGGAGTGTAGGAGATTTTCATTGGAGGCGGACGAGCTCAAGGCTCTTTTTTCCAAAAAGGAGGAAGAAATGCTAGCGATCTTTATGAGCAAGCAACATAGTATTCATATGTTTTGTTTTTGTTCTTGCCTGATCTCAGCACTTAACACTTTGGGGTTGATCTTTGCAGCTTAAGGAGAAAGATGCCCTGATGCGGAAAGGGTTCAGAGCCAGGGATGCTGAGATCCTTGGATTAAGCAGTGTGCACACGAGATAACCTCTGAGAGAGATACCCTCCAAGGGAAGTTTTCCTCGATTGAGCATCATCTTCGGGATGCAAGGTCAGAGAGTAGTAATTATAAGGACCTCTATGCTGAATCGGTCACCGTGCTCTCTTCAATTAAGGCTGAAGCCGATGCGCTCATATCCTCGTACAAAGATGATGTTGCTGCTGCAAATGCCTAGGCCAAGAAAGAATCTGAGGAGGCCGAGATTGAGCTTTCCCGAGCCCTGGAGCATGCCCGAGTAAGATCTCGGAGGCAGGCTCTCGAGAATACATGCAGGGGCCCTCGATTAGTCTGCTGAGATTGAGAGGGTGAAGACCCTAGAAGAGGAATTGGCGGCCCTGCTTGCTTCCGAATATTATTGGAGCAGTGGCTCAGTAGATGATGAAGATGAAGGCGAAGTACCCGAGGGGGAAGAGGCCGTTGAAGACTTGGGACCGAGGGCCAAGACGTTGAAGGCATAACCTCCGAGGGAGCCGTTGAAGGCACACCCCGTCGGTAGATTAGGTTTTCATTTGTTCTTTTTTCCTGTGTAAGGGCTCTGACTTTGAGCTTTGTAAATATGCTTTATGAACCTTTATCATATATAACAGGATTTTTGTTACTCCTTGTTTTTTCCTTGTTTCTTGGAATAGACTTTGATGGTTGTCAATAATTATCCCGATGAATTGGACTTCAAGTTAAAAGAACCCTTAGGTTTATAAATTGGCCTTGAGGCTTTTTAGGCTGGCCGGTAGGCTCTTACGCATTGGCCCTTAGGCACTTTAGGCTAGCCCGTAGGCTCCTATGCGTTGGCCCTTAGGCGCTTTTTTAGTTAACCTTTTAGGGCTCAGTCTTCGAGTCGGATTCTGACTCGAGCTCATCGACCCTTAGGTTTTTTAAATTGGGCCCGAGTCTCTTTAGGCTGGCGCTTAGGCTCTTACGCATTAGCCCTTAGGCATTTTACGCTGGCTCTTAGGCTCTTATGCATTGGGTCGGTACGGCCTTTAATATGCTGGCGCTTAGGATTTTACGCATTGGATTGGTACGACCTTTAATATGGCTGGCGCTTAGGCTCTTATGCATTGGGTCGGTACGACCTTTAATATGGCTATAGTTTTCCCTCGTTAAAGACTTTTTGAAGTTTTTGTGTTTGTCCGACTCTTCGATGGCTCGAAAGAACCTCGATTATGAGCCATTATGTGACGATAAATGAGCACCTTGGAAGGTTTCGCTTGATGGATGAATTTTTGAAGCCTTTTCATTGTTGGAGCTGATATAATCGAAGCTCTTTTGCTTATGCCGAGGGTAGCCTGATTAACCGGTTATTTTCGAAGTATTTTCGAAGTAATTAAGGCCTATGATTTTATGGCGACGGTCGGATGTCTCCGAGTCGTGTTGGTTTGGCTGGAGCCTTATGACCGTGGTCATTGTATTTGGCCGTAGCCTTTTAGTCCCCGAGTAAGATAGACTCGGCGTCTATATTTAAGGTATGCCTTTTTAGGGGTCAAGTTCGAATATATAGCCTTGACTTTGATATCGGGATTATGCCTTTTTAAGGTCTGACAAATTTGTACATGCCTTGCTTGAGGTTTTACAGGTTTGTACATGCCTTGCTTGAGGTCTTACAAGTTTGATATTGCCTTATTGAGGCTTATGAGCTCGAAGTTGCCAGCCCTGAGGTCTTATGGCTTCGAGTTTTTGATGGCTCGATGGGGTGACTATCGATGACAGTCCCCGGAAAATCGAAAGTTTTTGGATTTGGAGCCATTCCTTTTCAAAATAGCAAACTTTTTGATGTTGCCTCGTTGAAGTCTTATAAACTTGATGTTTCCTCATGGAGGTCTTACATTGTTGATATTTCCTCATGGAGGGCTTACATTGGTGTCTCATGGAGGGCTTATAAATTTGAACATGCCTCGTTAAGGTCTTACATATTTGACATTGCCTCGTTGAGGGATTAAAGTTTGAGCATGCCTCGTTGAGGTCTTACAAATGCGATATTTCCTCATTGGGGGCTTATGAGCTCGAAGTTTCCGGCCCTGAGGTCTTACGACTTTGAGTTTTTGATGTCAGTCCCCGAGTGTTCGGGAAGTTTCTGGCCCTGGGGCCGTTTCTTATGAGAATAGTGAATTTCTTTGGAGCATGAAGTTTTTTGTAGATAAGAGATTCTCCTTCGATTACTTGGTACAAGTATACATGTTTTCGCCATCGAGGGTTCGATTATTCTATGCGGACACAGTTCATTCGACAGTTTGGTCCGATACATCATTCTCCTATCGAGACCCTTTTGAGCATATTTCAATTTATTCGAGGAGGTGATCTTCCGGGGGGATGCCCCCCCAGTATTTGAGGTTGATTGAAGATAATCCTTGAATACTTGTTGAGTTCTCCTTAGGTAGCATATAGATGTTGCCTCATTAAAAACCTTGTCGGTAAAACCCTAGTGGGATAAAACTCGACCGACGAAAAAGAGTACAACGCATGTTTTATAACCCAAGGTCTTCAACTCGAAGGGTGTTGCGGTGTCTTCCATCGGACACCTGTAAAAAACTAGTGTGAAGCACAAAATGAAAAGGGAGAAGGTTATACCCTAGAAATAATAGCTTTTGAGCATTGATATGTTCCAATTGTTTGGAAGTTTCTCGCCTTCCATGGTGCCGAGTTTGTAGGACCCTTTGCCGATTACTCCGAGGACGCGATACGGTCCTTCCCAGCTCGGGCCTAGCTTCCCTTCATTAGGGTTTCGAGTGTTTAGGGTGACTTTCCTTAGGACTAAGCGCCTGACTCCGAAATGTCGGAGGTTTGTTCTCCTGTTATAGTATATTTCGATTCTTTGTTTTTGGGCGGCCATCTGAACCAGTGAAGCTTCTCGCTTTTCATCTAATAGTTTGAAGGCTGTAGTCATGGCCTCATTGTTTGAGTCCTCGGTGGCATGTCAGAATCTGGCGCTTGGCTCTCCGACCTCGACCGGTATCAAAGTCTCAGACCCGTATACCAAAGAGAATAGCGTCTCTCCTGTGCTCGATTTAGAGGTTGTCCGATATGCCCATAGCACCTCGAGCAACATTTCTCTCCATTTTCCTTTTGCATTTTCTAACTTCTTTTTCAAGTTTTGAATGATGGTCTTGTTTGAATGGTAGGGTGTTGATAGGATCCTTTTGATTTTGTGATCATCGAGAAACTTTGTTACTTTTCCTCTGATGAACTACTTCCCATTATCACACGTTATCTTGTAGGGGATCCCAAATCGGCACATGATGTGATCCTAGACGAAGTCGATGACTTATTTTTATCTTATCTTCTTGTAGGACTGTTCTTCCACCCATTTTGAGAAGTAGTCAGTCATAAATGGAATAAATCTAGCTATACCTGGCACCGTTGGTAGGGGACCGACGATGTCCATTCCCCATTTCATGAACGACCATGGTGATAAGACTGAATGTAGCTGTTCACTGGGTTGGTGGATCTTTGGTGCAAATCTTTGACACTTGTTGCATTTTTGGACGAATTCTTTGGTGTCCCTTTCCATGCTGTCCCAATAGTAACCTGCTCTGATCACCTTTTGAATTAAGGAATCGGCACCAGAGTGATTTCTGCAGGTGCCCTCATGGATTTCTCGGAGCACATAATCAGTTTCTCCTGGTCCCAAGCATACTGCTAGGGGCCCATCGAAGGTTCTTCTGTATAGAGTTCCACTCTCATCAAGTGAAAATCGAGATGCTTTGGTCCGAAGGGCCTTGATTCTCTTGGGTCCGTGGGTAGCTTCCCACTTCCCAAATAATCAATGTACTTATTTCTCCAATCCCTTGTCAGGCTGGTGGAGTTGATTTCGGCATGGTCTTCTTCAATCACCGATTTGGATAGCTGAAGAACAGCCCCCGGGAGTATGTCATCTTCCTCTACGAATGATCCCAGGTTTGCGAGTGCATCAACCTCGCTGCTTTTCTCTCAAGGTATGTGGACCATAGTCCATTCTTTGAAGCGATGTAAAGTGACTTGAAGTTTGTCTAGGTATCGTTGCATCCTGTCCTCTAGAACCTCGAATCTCCCATTTGCCTGATTTAGTACCAGAAGGGAATCACATTTTGCTTCAATGAATTCCTCTCCTAGGCATTTTGCCAATTCGAGACCTCCAATCATAGCCTCATACTCGGATTCGTTGTTAGTCAACTTTGCAGTTTTTATAAAATGTCTAATCATGCCACCCATAGGTGGCTTCAGAACTATGCCGAGCTCGGATCCTTTCACGTTCGAGGCACCGTCGGTGAATAAGGTCCATACCTCTGATGATGTGCCCGTTTTTAGTAGAAGTTCTTTTTCTACCTCGGGCACAAGGGCAGGCGTAAAGTTGGTCACGAAGTCCGCCAAAATTGAGACTTGATAGCCGTTCATGCTGATATTCAATATCATACCCCCGAGTTCGATGGCCTATTTGGCCAGTCGGCCTGATAATTTGGGTTTATGCAATATATTTTGAAGAGGATATGTTCTTAAAACACATATACAATGACATTGAAAATAAGGCTTCAATTTTTGAGATGCACTTATTAATGCAAGAGATAATTTTCTAAGTGCGGATACCTGGTTTCAGCATCTCCCAGGATTCGAGTCACATAGTGGACAGGGAATTGCGTACCTTGCTCATCTCGCACGCCACTTGCCGCTACCTCGGACACTGCTAAGTACAAGTATAGCATTTCGTCCTCCTTTGGGGTTTGGAGCAAAGGCGGGCTTGAGAGATACTTCTTTAACTCCTCCAAGGCGTGATGGCACTCCGGAGTCCACTAAAAGTTGTTTTTCTTTTTGAGTAGGGAGAAAAAGTGATGGCTCCGATCTGATGACCTCGAGATGAATCGGCCTAACACCGCTATCCGTCCGGTCAGCCGTTGTACGACCTTCACATTGTTCACCACCGTGATTTATTTGATGGCCTTGATTTTGTCGGGGTTGATTTCAATCCCCCTGTTTGATACCTGAAGCCTAAAAATTTGCCCGAACCTACGCCGAAGGCGCATTTCTCGGGGTTGAGCTTCATGTTTTAGCTTCTAAGGATGTCGAAAGTTTCCTGCAAATGAGTCAAATGGTCCTCAGCACGCAGGGACTTAACTAGCATGTCATCAATGTAAACTTCCATGGATTTTCCTATTTGATGTTGGAACATCTTATTAACTAAGCGTTGGTACGTGGCCCCTGCATTTTTAGCCCGAAGGGCATAACATTGTAGCAGTATGTGCCATATTTCGTGATGAACGGAGTTTTCTCCCTATCCTCGAGGTTCATTTGAATTTGATTATACCCGGAGTAGGCATCGAGAAAGGTGAGGATATCGTGGCCAGCCGTGGCATCAATCAAGGATCGATGTTGGGAAACGAGAATGAATCTTTAAGGCATGCTTTATTTAAGTCTTTATAATCTATGCACATATTAATTTGTTCCCCTTTTTGGGAACTACTACTACATTGTCCAACTATTCGGGATATTTTACTTCCCTGATGGAACCTATTTTGAGGAGTTTCGTTACCTCATTTTTGACGAACGCATGTTTTACCTCGGACTGAGGCCTCATTTTTTGCTTCACCGGTTTGAACTTGGGGTCGACGCTTAGTCGATGGGTGGCTATTCCGGTGGATCCCTGTCATGTCTAAGTGGGACCAAGCAAAGTAATCAATATTGTTAATAAGAAATTGAGTGAGTTTCTTCCTGAGTTCGGGAGTTAATCCCATTCCCAGGTATACCTTTCGGTCTGGGAGATGTTCCATCAAAATAACTTGCTCCAGTTCTTCGACCGTTGATTTTGTTGTGTCCGATTCTTCAGGGGCAACGAAGGTTCGAGGAGTGAGGAAGCCTTCTTCATCATCCTCGGGGACATGTTTATCTTCTGACCTCTCCGAGGTGGAGGATATGGGTGTCAGTTCCATGTCGTGTACTACGAGCATCTCCTTTGCCGCATGCTGCTCTCCATATACCATTTTTACACCGTCTTTTGTGAGGAACTTCATCATTTGATGAAGAGTTGATGGTACTACTCTTATGTTACGTATCCACGGCCTTCCAAGCAAGGCATTGTATCTTATATCACCTTCGATGACATGGAACTTGGTGTTTCGAACTGTACCGGATACGTCAACCGGGAGGATGATTTCCCCCTTCGTTGCCTCTCTTGCATGTTGAATCCATTAAGGACTCAAGAGGTGGGTATGACTTGATCGAGCATTCCGAGCTACTGCACCACCTTCTACCTGATTATGTTGACCGAGCTACCTAGGTCTACGGGCACACGTTTAATTTGAATGTTATTCAAGAGAAAGGAAATTACCAGTGCATCATTATGTGGTTGAGACAAAGTCCCGAAGTATTCTTCATTGAATGCAAGAGTGTCCTCGAATACATAGTTCCTAGTTTGCTTTACTGTTATGATGGATATTTTTGTTCGCTTGACAATGGGCCCCTGCGGGATGTCGATCCCTCCAATGATCATGTGGATGACGTGCTGTGGTTCCACTGCTTCATTTTTCCTGTTTGCCTCTCTCTCTCTCTCTCTCGAAATTGGTTCTTAGCTCGGTCGCTAAGAAACTCTCGAAGGTGCCCTTTGTTAATGAGTCGGGCTACTTCTTCTCGGAGCTGTCTGCAACCCTCAGTCCTATGACCGTGAGTTCCGTGATATCCGCATATGAAGTTAGGGTTACTTTGCGAAGGATCTGGTAGTATGGGTTTCGGCCACCTGGTATGGCTGATACGATGTCTGGAACATCAATATTGAAATTGTACTCAGATAGCCAGGGTGCCTCTACCGGCCCTGTGTTCCTGTCGAACCCGACTTTGTTCATGAGTCCCCGAGGATTCTGGCCCCGATCCATCCTTTGATCACTCCGAGGTATATTGCGCTTCGGGATATTTATTCGATTTTCTATATACGATTGATACCTTTCTTCATTGTCCTTTCTTGTATCTGTTCGACTCGAGGAGCCATTTCCGCTGATGCTGTGCTTGAAGTTTTTTATGTCTTTGTAGCTGAGCAATAGCCACTTGTTGTGCTTGAAACATCTCAAAAATGACATGAAGGCTATCTTCTCTTTCCTTTTGAGCAGGGTTTCTCTGTGCTTCATGTTGGTCTCCTTCGCGCACACTTCTGTCTGTGTGAGAGCTTACATAGACATGTTGAGTGTTACGTGAGCCCTCATCAACGGGGATTTGTATTGGTGTCCCTTTAGGGTTTTGCGGTGGTACACCGGCGCTTGAAGCAGCTGCACTGTTCTCTCCATGATCCTCAGGACCGTTGTTTTCATGTGCATTCTCTGAGTTAGACATTTTCTGACCTGAAATTGAAGATTATTGGACAAGAAGAAGTGTAAAGAATAACTTGTGTTGTTAGAAAACCATCACTAAAACAATCACTATTATTTTTAGCCCCACAATGGGCGCCAAACTGTTTACCGTGAAAATGGTAATTACAATTATATTTGATTTTTTTATTCTAAAAATATGTGATCTATTTTAGTACTAGTTGTTAGGCAATAGATACTAAATATAAGTAAGGCGATAGATTCTATAAATCCTTCAGAGTACTTGATCACGCTCAACTATGTCTAATAAAAGACTAAACGGGCGTTGCAAATATAATGCCCAGAGTCGATANCGCTAGCTAGATTGCATTACAGTTCACTTTAGATTGCACCCGAAGTATCGTTATTTCTAATCCAACTTCTAAACCCTCGGTTATGACTTTCGTCTATACTCTGGGAGTGGTGTTGTTCAAACAATTACCTAAATATGCACTCTCTCTCAAGTATATACATACTAAATAGGCACAGCTAATTGAGGGCCCTTCAATCAACTACAACAAGAACGTAGTTGAACAAATAGAGATTAATCAACCAATCAATACTATATTAATATCACAATAAATTTATCCCCCAACGGATTCCACCAAAACCCTAGATTAAGAAAATTAGCCACTCATATTCATATGAACCAATTGTAAAATAACTTGCATAATTGAACTACAAAATAATAAATAAGAGCTATAAAATCAATGTTTGCTTCATTGAGTAGTAATCCACAGGTTTTTCTTCACTTCAGTGGCTTCCTTCCCCCTTTCAAGTTGTGTTCTTGGGTCTATTTATATGTTTGGGATAAACCCTAAACGTGTAGGAGACTTCTATTCCAATCGGGAAGCACTTAAACTCTTCAAAAACTCGGATTTAACCGGAACACGGGCCTGGCGTTTGGGCCCTGGCGCCTGGATAACGCCAGGCTAAGGCAGGCATTTGGGCTCTGTCACCTGGCTAACGCCAGGCAGGGTCAGGCGTTTGGGCTATGGAGCTTGGCTAACGCTAGGCAGGGTCAGGCATTTGGGCTCAAACGCCCGGTTATAGCCCGGTGCACTCCTCGTCGCCTCTTGAGCGTATTTTCGATGTATTTGCATCTATTTAGATCGGCTTCCATCTCCAATTCACCTATACATGAAATAGACTCCATTATGCACATAAAATGTGTATTTTTATCATTAACGCATATAAAATGTAGGGCATATAACATGTTAAACCATGAATTATAGCCACACATCAGTACTTGTATTTTTGTTTTCTGTCCAATTTTGTATTCCGGATAGTCATTGTAGTTTATTTTATTTCCTACTAAATGCTCATGTACTTGTGACACCGGGTTCTGGGAGGATTATGGGATACTCAGTATTGAAATTGGAAAACATTATTATTATTATGTAAAGTTCACCTTTTTACTAGTTAAGTTGAAAGAAATTTATGATTTCAAAAATATTAAAATGAGAATTTAATCAACTATTTAGTGTTGGCTTGCCTGACAGTGGTGTCCGGCGCCATCACGACCTTTAACAGATTTTGGGTCGTGACATTGGAATTATTGTTCATGTTATCCTTTCTCTTGTTGATTTCCATTATTTGAAGTCATTGTCAAACATTATCTTTTCGATTGCGAGTTATTCTTGTTTACCATCGTGGTTATACATTGTTTCTCATTGTTGAGCTATTGGTGTTGAAGTCGTGAAGTCGTTATCATGTTGAGGCGAAATTGTTGTTGTTGAAACATCTTCTGGTTGATCATTTTACATTCATTGTTGTTGTTTCTATTCTTGTACACGTTGTGGTGGAGCCGTAGGCTATTGTTGTGGAAACATTGATATTGTTGATTTTGGCAAATTGTGATATATGGGCACTTGTGGTGCGAGTTGTTATTGTGATGTGATATTGCCGCGCATGCAGCGATATAAGGCTTGGGGTTAATGTGCATACCACAATATAAGGTGATGTGCGTCTTGCTTGTGGGGGAACTACGTGAAGCCACATGGCATCATAAGGTGGGCTAAAGTGCGTGTAGCTATTTCAGGAAAACTGTTTTAAAAAAAACTATTTCAAATGTAAGGCTCATGCGGCTGTATAAGGAAAAATTGTGATTGAGATTGTGAAATGTGTATACGAGGTGGTACCTCGATTGTTATTCTTGTCTTATACGAGGCGGTACCTCGGTGGTGATTCTTATTGTACACGAGGCGGTACCTTCTTGTGATTTTGTTGTTTATTTCTTTTGGCAAGCAGCTTTGGTGTGAACGTTTCTGTTGTTTTGTTCTTCCTTGTTTAGCAATTGTTGCCCGTACATTATCATTTGGCTCTTCGTTTAGTTGTTTCTTTCATGTTACTTTATTGTCTAATTTTCGGTATTAATTCATGTTATTATCTTGTTTCATGTCGGTTATTTCTTCGCTTTCCATTATTTATCTACATTTTTATATTGCTTATTTATATCCTTGTAGGTGTCTTGACTTAGCCTCATCAGTAATATACTGAAGTTAGGCTTGATACTTCCTGGGTACCATTGTGGTATACTCATACTACGCTTTTTCATAATTTTGTGCAGATCCAGGTACATATGCTCGTGCCAGACACTAGAGTTGATTTGAGTTGTTGCTTGGAGACTTCAAGGTATACCTGCTCCTCTTCTGCAGGCTTCGAAGTTACCTGTCCTATCTTATTTCCTATTGTATTTCTTCAGTCAGTGATGTATTAGATATTCTAGTTTATTCTATAGAGCTTATAACTCAGTTCCACCAGTTTTAGGAAGTGTATTGATGAGGTTCTGTTTTGTTTCGGAAGGTTATATCTGTTATCCAGCTTTACTTTTGTATTTTGATAATTGTTTCTGCCAACTTATTGTTATCTGTTAGGCTTTCCTAGTCGTAGAGACAAGGTGACATCACAACGTCCTACAGAGGAAAATTGGGGCCGTGACAAGTTGGTATCAGAGCTCTGGGTTCATAGATTTTAGTCATACGCAGGTTTAGTAGAGTCTTGTGGATCGGTACAGAGACGTCTGTACTTATCTTCGAGAGGCTACAAAACTATTAGGAAAAATTCACTTCTTTGATTCCTTGTTGTGCGAATTGGTTGACTTCGAAAACTGAATCTTTGACTTCTATTCTCTCACAGATGGTGAGGACACGCACTGCTAGATCTGATGATCAGACACCCGCGCCCTCTGCTAGAGCTCGAGAGGCTGGGGGCAGGGCCGGGGCAGAGGATGAGGAGGGGCACGTGGTACGTCCAGGGGACCTTCCCGAGCTGCGACAGAGGAGCCTCTAGTAGCTCCAGTCAGGGGATAGACACCCGAGGCACCTGTTGCCACCCCAGCACTTCAAGAGACCCTCACACTGTTCTTGAGCATGTTCAGTACCTTAGCTTAGGTGGGGGTTGATTCCACTTGCACCAACTACATATCAGGCTAGGGGAGGAGCTCAGACTCCCGCGGCCCGTACCCAGAGCAACGTGTCCAGGTTTATCATGTCCTAGAGGTTATACTAGTACAACCTGTTGCTCTGGTTCAAACGTGGTCAGGGTGGTAGCATCTGCAGAGGAGCATTTTAGGCTCGAGAGGTTCAAGAAGTATCACCCTCCTGCTTTTAGTGGTTTAGCTTCAGAGGATGCACATATTTTTGTTGAGGAGTGCCATCGTATTCTCTGCACTATGGGTATTATGGAGATGAGTGCGATTGCTTTTACCACATTCCAGGTCAAAGGAACATCATATCAGTGGTGGCGAGTGTCCGAGGTGGGAAGCCCAGTCGAGGCTGTTTCACTTACATAGAGTCGATTTTCAGAGCTATTCTTGAGAGAGTTTGTTCCTCAGACCCTTGGGTATGCATGGCACGTAGAGTTTGAGCAGCTGCGCCAGGGTACTATGAAAGTTTCGGAGCATTCTATCCGATTAATTGATTTTTCCAAGCATGCACTGCCTTAGTTTCTACAGTTAGAGAGCGAGTCTATCGATTTATCGAGGGGCTCACCTATGCTATTAGATTCAGCATATCTAGAGAGTTGGAGACAAATACCCGATATTAGCAGGTGGCTGAGATTGCACGGAGGTTGTAGGGTATGTGGGGCCGTGAGAGAGATGATAAGGAGGCCAAGACGCCTCGAGGTACTAGAGGATTTAGTTGTGGCCACGCTGCAGCTACAACCTGTCATAGTAGAGGCTATGTGAGTTGTCTAGTTCACTCAGCACTTCCAGCTTCTAGTGGTGCTTCAGGTATTCCAACGTCTCAGGTTGCACACTTTGCTCAGCCACTTTCTAGTGCACCTCTTGCACGGGGTGCCTTCAGCGGTCAATCCAACCGACCAGGACTGAGCCAGTCCCAACAGCCACGCCTACCGAGAGCTTTCTTTGAGTGTAGTGATACCCGCCACATGGTTAAAAGACTACCTTAGACACAGGAGGGTTGCACCTTCCCAGACTACTCAGGCTCCATGGATTCAGTTAGGCCCACAGACTTCTCCGACCATAATTGTTACCCCGATTGCTGCTCCACCCGCACGACCAGCTACGAGTGTGGGACGGGCGGATAGAGGTCATCCTAGAGGGGGAGGCCAGACCATATTCTATGATTTTTCAGGTAGGACGGAGGTGGTTGCTTCAGACTCAGCCTTTACAGGTATGGTTCCAGTTTGCCATAGAGATGCATCAGTCTTATTTGATCTGGGATCCACTTATTCATATGTGTCATCTTACTTTACTCCGTATTTAGATATATCTCGTGATTCTTTGAGTTCTCCTATTTATGTGTCCACGCCTGTGGGAGATTCAATTGTTGTGAACCATGTGTACCGGTCATGTTTAGTTGTTATTGGTGGCTATGAGACCAGAGTTGATCTATTGTTACTTAGTATGATAGACTTTGATGTTATCTTGGACTGGTTGTCGCCCTACCATGCTATTCTAGATTGTCACGCCAAGACTGTGATGTTGGCTATGCTAGGTTTACCACGGTTAGAGTGGAGGGGTGCATTAGATTATGTTCCTAGCAGGGTTGTATCATTTCTAATGGCACAATGGATGGTTGACAAGGCGTGTGATGCTTATCTAGCCTTTGTGAGAAATGCCAGTGTTGATACTCCTACTATTGAGTCAGTTCCGGTAGTGAGAGACTTTCTAGATGTATTTCTAGCGGATCTTCCAGGCAATGCTGTCTGATAAGGATATCAAATTTAGTATTTACTTGTTTCCAGGCACTCAACCCATTTCTATTCCACCATATCATATGTCCCCAGCGGAGCTAAACGAGTTAAAGGAGCAGTTGCAGAGTTGCTTGATAAGGGTTTCATTCGGCCTAGTGTGTCGCCTTGGGGTGCTCCGGTCTTGTTTGTGAAGAAAAATGATGGTTCTATGCGCATGTGTATTTATTATCGATAGTTGAACAAGGTTACAATGAAGAAAAAGTATACATTGCCACACATTGATGACTTATTTGATCAGCTATAGGGTGCTATAGTGTTCTCAAAGATTTATTTGCGGTCAGGTTATCATCAGTTGATGATTCGAGATCCAGATATTCCGAAGACTTCCTTCACAAATCGGTATGGTTACAACGAGTTCCTTATAATGTCATTTGGACTGACCAAAGGCCCAACAACATTTATGCACTTGATGAACAATGTATTCCAGTCTTATCTTGATTCATTTGTCATTGTGTTTATTTACGAGATCTTGGTGTACTCCCGCAGTCGGGAAGATCATGAGAATCATTTGAGGACCGTGCTCCAGACCTTGAGAGAGAAGAAGTTGTATGCGAAATTCTCAAAGTAGGAATTCTGGATTGATTCGGCGGCATTTTTGGGTCATGTGGTGTCGAGTGAACGGATCAAGGTAGATCCGAAAAAGATGGAAGTAGTGTAGAATTGGCCGTGACTGTCTTTAGATATTGAGATTCGGAGTTCCTTGGTTTTGTCGGGTATTACCGTCATTTCTTAGAGGGTTTCTCATCTATTACTGCACCAATGACCAGATTGACCCAGAAGGGCACTCCATTCAGATGGTCTGAGGAGTGTGAGGCAAGTTTTCAAAAGCTCAAGAGTTCTTTGATTACATCCTAGTGTTGGTGTTCCTCGCGAGCTCGGGGTACTATACTATGTATTGTGTTGTGTCACGTATTAGCCTTGGCACGGTGTTGATACAAAATGGTAGGGTGATTGACTATGCGTCTCGAGAACTGAAGACCTATGAGAAGAATTATCTAGTCCACGACTTGGAGTTGGCAGCCCTTGTTCATGCATTGAAGATCTGGCGGCATTATTTGTACGGTGTCCCTTGTGAGGTCTTCACTGACCATCGGAATCTACAACATCTGTTCAAAAAGAAAGATCTTAACTTGCAGCAACAAAGGTGGCTCATTTCATTCCAGTAGTGACTACCTATTCTTCAGAGCAGCTGGCTAAGGTTTATATCCGCGAGATGTCCGTCTTCATGGAGCGTCGGTATCCATTGTCTTTGACCAGAGTACACAGTTCACATCGCATTTTTGGAGAGCTGTACAACGTGAGCTAGGCATGTGGGTTGAGTTGATTACAATATTTCACCCTCAGGTGGACGGACAGTCTGATCGCACTATTCAGATATTTGAGGACATGTTTCGTGCTTGCATTATTGATTTGGGGTTGCTTGGGATCAGCTTTTGCCACTTGTGGAGTTTTCCAATAACAACAGCTACCAATCGAGTATTCAGATGGCTCCGTATAAGGCTCTATATGGGAGACAATGTCGTTCTCCAGTTGGGTGGTTTGAGCTGGGGGAGGCCAAGTTATTAGGCACAAATTTGGTTAGAGATGAATTAGATAAGGTCAAGATAATATAGGATCGGCTTAGTACAACCCAATGTAGACAGAAGAGTTACGCAGACCGGAAGGTTCGCGATGTTGCATTCATGTTTGGAGAGCGAGTCTTGCTTTGGGTATCACCCATGAAGGGTGTGATGAGGTTAGGGAAGAAGGGAAAGTTGAGACCTAGGTATATCGGACCTTTTGAGATCCTTGAAAGGATTGGTGAGGTGGCCTACAAGCTTGCACTGCCACCTAGTTTGTCTGCTGTTTATCCGGTGTTCCACATTTCTATGCTTTGGAAGTATTATGGTGATCCATCTCTTGTTCTAGACTTCCGCACAGTCCAATTGGACGAGGATTTGACTTATATTGAGAAGCTTGTGGCTATTTTTGACAGACAGGTCCGGAAGTTGAAATCAAAGAATATTGCTTCAGTGAAGGTTCAATGAGGGGTTATCTGGTCGAGGAGGTGACAAGGTATACCGAGCACGTATGTGGAGTCGTTATCCTCATCTATTCACCACTTCAGGTATGTCCTTATGCACGTTCAAGGACGAACACTTGTTTTACCAGGGGGAGGGGGGGGGGGGGGGGGGGGGGGGGGAAGGAGAATGTAACGACTTGATCGGTCGTTTTGTGTAATTGATCCCCATTTCCCCTTTTTATGCCTCACACATGTGAGTTTATGGTTTTATGAATTGCGGGGTTGGTTAGTTTCGTTCTGGGAAGCTTTCGAATATATTTGGACCCTTTATTCTAGACTTAGAAGTTTAAATTAGAATATATTGACCAAACTTTGACTTTTGTGAAAATGACCCCAAAATTGTGTTTTTATGGCTCTGATAGCTTCGTATCATGATTCGGACTCGGGTTGATTCACCGAAATTTGGCATTTTGAAGTTGAAAAGTTTGAACATAGGTTGAATTTTAGCTATCGGTCTCGGAATTTAATTTTGGGACGTGGAATAGGTTTATTATGGTATTTAGAACTCGTCTGCAAAATTTGGTGTCGTTTGGAGTTGATTTAATAGGATTCGAACGTTTAGTTGTCATTTTAGAAATTCTTGAACTTCACTTTGAAATTCATGCATTTTAGTGTTCGATTCGTAGTTTTAGATGTTATTTTTGTGTTTTGATCACACGAGTGAGTATGTATGATGTGTTTAGACTTGCCTGGATTTTTGGTTTGGAGCCCCGAGGGCTCGGATGATTCTCAGACATGTTTCATAGCATTCTGGACTGAAATTGGCAAGTCTGGTGTCTGGTGTCACAATTGCGAACACCAGCGTCACATTTGCGACCATAGCAGGGAACCTTCAGGTATTGCAAATGCAATTCCTTGGTCACATTTGCGAAGAGTTTCTGGCTGGCTTTGGTTTGAATTTGCAATGGTCTTTTTCGCAATTGCGAGGGCAGCAAGGTTCGTAATTGCGAATCCATATTCACATTTACGAAGAGCTTCCTAGACCTATCAGTGCCACAATTGCGAGATTTTATTCCAAATTATTGCGAACCCATATAGCAATTGCGATAACTGCAGCTGAGCATAAGGGCTGAAAGTCAGAATTTCATCTATCATTCTCTCATTTTTGAACCCTAGACTTGGTAGGAGGCGATTTGGAGAGGGGAATTTCTCCAACAAACCTTGGGTAAGTGATTCTAATCATATTCCATCAACATATCTTAGATTTTAACATCAAAATTATGTGAATCAAAGTGAAAATTTGTGAAACTTCATCAAGTTTTTGAAAAATAAAAAAATGAGATTTGAAAGTCGATTTGGACTTGAATTTTGAAACTAATCACATTTATGAACTCGTGAGGTCATGGGTAGTCGGAATCAGCCATTGGACACGGGTTTTGATCAGGCAAGCCACGAGTTGACTTTTATTGACTTTTTGGGAAAACTGTGAAAATCTTATCTTTATCTATTGCAATTGAATTCCCTAGCATTATTTGATGATATTAAATAGATTTTGGTTAGATTTGAGCCGTATGGAGGAAAATTTTAAAGGAAAAGCTATTTCCGAGTGTTGAATTGGCCTAGTTGAGGTAAATGTCTTGCCTAACTGATGTTTATCTATGTCAATACCACACAAGAGGGGGGGGGGTGCTTTGTGTAGTGACCAAATTTCGCGTGCAGTAGTTATAGAAGGACCAGGTTCTTCTATGTGTTCCAACTCGTACAGTTTGCAGAATAATAAATGCGGAATTTAAAGAACACAACAATTTTACGTGGAAAACAATTGGCTCAAAAGGTAAAAAACTACGACCTACTTCCCAGTAGGATTTTTCCAAACTCTTTACTAAATCAATGAGCTAAACAGAATTTATAAATAAACTCTTTTTTAAACCTAAGGATTAACTCTGACCCTTTGTGGCAAACTAGCCTCTAGCTATTTGAGACAAACTTCAAGTTAACTATAACTTGAACACTCAGTACCGGTTACAATTTCTTCTAGATAAAGCTGAAAGGTACAATTGGTGATAACCTACTACAAATAAACTATACTAAAAGACAATAGATGGAACTGGTTCTTCTAGCTAGTTCATGTAGCTCAGGTTCGCACTCTCAAATTTGGCTCAAACTGCTTGCAAAATTTCTTCACGAATTTTGCTCTCAATTCTTGATAAATTTCCATTTTGTGCGTCCCTGTACAATAAGAACACTGAACAATATATATGATTTAGTAGACAAAGAGATATAATAGAATTCGGATGCTACTCTTCCTTGGTGGAAGAGTTCTAGTTGATCTCAACTTCCTAAATCCTCATTTATCTTGATTATGTTCTTACTGAATAAGGAGTCCATATACCTATCAATATGCAACCTTTTCGATCAGGAGATATCTCTTTAGATTACTAATTGTGTTTATCTCCCGCTTATGCACCTCACATGCAATTTACTCTGCATGTGTCTATGTCTCCAGTGATGGACCTGGTTCAACTCTGACTTCCTTTGTCAATCTTCAAAACCATTCAGCTTCTTGATCCAACAAATTCCTCTTTTTTGATGATGAAAAACTCTATGCTTAGGTCTGTAATCACTTTAATCTAACATTGACACTTTTTAGAGCATTAAGCATTTATCATAAAGAATCAGGTTCATTAGGTTATAAATATCACATTTTTTGAATATAGCGCATCTTCCCCCTTTTGGCATCATCGAAAAATTACAAAATGTTAGAATTACCAAATTGATAAGAATTATTCATGGCCACTGGGGCAAATGCAAGTGCAAACATGAATTAATCATCAATAGTGAACCAAGAATGCAAGCTATCAAAGAAAGTGAGACAAAACAAAATAATAGCAGAAATAATAAAATCCATTGATAGAAGCATAGTTCAGCCACCAAACAGACAAAGAAATAAAAGCAGTTACAATCATGAGCAAAAGATAGCAAAAAAAATCCTGAATCTGGGTCATAGAGGGGTAACGACAGGGCACTGGACACCTAAGGATGGGAATGAGTGGAGGTTGGGTTCTTTTCTTGGAGGAGGGAAATCATATTTTGAAGAATCCCTTCATTCTTCTCCTTTTCTTTGGCCAGTTCAGTTTTGAGAGCATCTCTCTAAGCCTCAACCTCTGTAAGGCAGGTCTTCAATTGAAGAATTTCAACATCCTTAACCCCATCTTCTTGTACAAGCGCCCTGACCTTTCTATTCACAGGAATTTTTCTGGATGAACCAGGTTCATTGTCAGGACCATTCACGATATAATCACATGCCAGAAGCGTGTTCTTCCCACCCTGTCCAACAACTGAATAATGAAATAGGGCCAGTTGATTTGCCTTCCACTGTCCAGGCACTCCATGAGGGTTAAATCCATATAGTTTTCTATGTGCCTTCTCTTTTGCCTGGGCAGTACGCATTTGTTGACGAACTCAAACACCACCTTGTGCTGGGGTTTCATCTCGCTTTTGTACACAGCCCTTGGTTCCACTTCTTCAGCATTGTCACTGAACCTTCTAGTAATTAGTAGCGGATAAGGAAGACCATCCAAGTTGGTCCACTTCTGCCTTGTATAATCATCATATCCCTCAGCTGGAATCCCAAGAACTTCGCCCAACTCTTTTGCATCAAAGGTGATTTTAGTCCCCTCTACCTGACCGGAGACCCTGCCATCCTTGACCTCAGCATTGGCCATGAACTCTACAGTCTCACTCCTGGCCAGCCTGCCATCTAACTGAAGGACGTGCACTTCCAAGGTATCCAATAGGTAAACCATGCCAGACTCCTCCAGATCCTTCAACAACCTTCCCTTCAGAATAGTACGTTTCCCAAATTTTGTCAATCCAAACTCCTCAGCTTCTTCACCACCCTAATCTTCCTCTTCATCAATCTGAACCTTCTTTGATATCAGGGTAGACCTAGTCCTCTTGGCAATAGTTGAGGGTGTAGCAGACATAGATACAAACTTCTTGGAAGAAGTCTTGGCTTTCTTGGGTTTGGGTGTCTGAACCTCAACATTTACCATTTGTTCTTCTGGATGGACCAGGTCCATCTCCTCAACCTCAATAGCCTCTACAGGCTTAAACACCTTTACCTCCCCTTTTTCAACTCTCTTTCTCTTACTCTCCTTCAAATCCTTCTGCAACTCCTCTTCACTCTGCCTAATTGCACTTCGTGTAGTTCGTCTTCTAGGAATTGAAGTTTCAGCAGAGGGAGTGGCATTTCTCGTCTTACTTGCTACTGGAGTTTAAACCTTTTTAGTCTTAGGTGTCCTCTCCCTTTTGGGTTTATAACTCTTGCCCTAACTTTCTCATAAGATCAACAAAAGTTTCCCCAATGGATGAACCAGGTTCATCAGTAGAATATCGAAGATTTTCTAATCCCTCAGCAACCTCTCTTGAGTTACTTCCCCCTAAGTCTTTGGCACCTTCTTCAACTACAACTGGGACAGTACCACAAATTGCCAATGGAGTACCTTCTACCCATGTTCCCCCCACAGTACTTCCACCTACCTCTCTCATTTTCTTTCACAATTTTATATTTACCACCTCTTTGTCGCCTATTAGGAACTTCCATATCTACTACAGACTCTATCAGAACAAACCTATTTTCAGAAGTGACTGGTTCAGGCTCAGACCCAATTTTAGGAGTTGATGATACCTATTCAGAATCGGATGAACCAGTTGCTTCCCCCTCAGTTGCTGACTTGAATGAGTCATTGGAGTTCTCAGATTCTTGAGACTGGCTGGCTTGAAGCTGAGCGTTCAATTTCCTAGATAGAGAGCCAGAAGCCACAATTTTTCTAGCTAGCATTTTGACACGCCTTTTCATGGGTTCTGGATTAGGGCTTGGTTGAACAAGGGGAGTGATTGGAGGAGATGGGACATGATTATTTTGAGGGGTGGTGGGATGGGATTGATATGGGGTGGAAGAATTTTATTGAGATGGGGTGGAACCAGTATCTTCGAGTGTGATACAGTAGTCAGGTGTGGTAGAGGAGGATGAAGTAGTGGTGGAGTATTAGCCATTGTGATGAATTTTTGTTGAAGAAAGGAAGAAGATTAGGATCAAGATTTTTGATCAGAAGGTTGAAAGGGTTTCGACGGTTATGTCTTTTTGGAAGAAAGTGAATGAAGAATTAGAGAAGTGATGATGGGTTTTTAAAGACGGGGGTATTTAATACACAACAGGTGTAATTTGGGTCAAGAAGAAGTCTAATCGGTTCAGAAGTGTCAGGTGCAAGGTGACGATTATGATTACCCTATAATCTAGGCCTTTTCAATTTGATTGGACTCTTTGGAACAGGTTCAAATTTAGGATAAGGACTAGAATTTGAAAAGACCTTGTTATAGATAGATTCCTTCTCATGATTAACTATTAATATTTCAATATGTGTATAGTGGTGAGCACATACCTCGTTTGTCATATGAACCAGCAACGATGAACCAGGTTCATCTTGTTAGAATCACCTGATTAAGCCTCAATTTCTAAAAATAGAAAAACATCATTAGTAACCAAGGAGTCATATTAACACATGGCAGGAGAGTATGTTGTTTATATCATGAAACTGAGCAATGATTATTCTGATTATTTACACAAATTTCAAAATTCCTAGCCAATTTTTTTTTTCATTTTTGTTTTGAACTGGTTCAGTTAGGTGATCTTAATCATCCCTAACTCTAACATGTTCCTTTCAAAATGCTCTCTACTTAGTGCTCTAGTAAAGATGTGAACAATTTGTCTATAGTTAGCACAGAATTCAATAGAGATCATTCCCTTCTCATAGTTGTCTCTTAAGAAATGGTGTCTAACATCTATGTGCTTTGTTCTTTTATGATGAACGAGGTTCTTCGTCATACTAATAGCACTAGTTTTATCATAGAATATAGGGATGTATCCAACCTCTATACAAAAATCCATCAATTGTTGTTTAATCCATAATAACTAAGCACAACATGAGGCTGCAACCACATACTCAACCTTAACAGTAGATAGAGCTACTGAATTCTTTTTATTAGTAGCCCAAAACACAAGACATGAGCCCAAAAAGTGTGCCATACCTGAGGTGCTCTTTCTATCTACCAACCTGCATAGTCAGCATCAGCATATCTCACAAGATCAAAATTACTTCCTTTAGGATACCAAAGACAGAGGTTTGTGGTGCCTTTAAGGTATCTCAAGATTCTTTTCACTGCAGTTAAATGTGATTCCTTTAGATAAGCATGAAATCTTGCACAAAGCCCTACGTTGAAGATAATGTCAGGTCTACTGGAAGTAAGATACAACAATGAACCAATCATTCCTCTATACAACTTTTGATCGATAGATGAACCAAGTTCATCTACATCTAGTTTTGTGGCTGTTGCAATAGGAGTGTCAATTTCCTTTGAGTCTTCCATTTTAAATCTTTTAAGCAATTCTTTCACATATTTTTGCTAATGGATCATAGTTCCATTTGATGTTTAATTTGTAAGCCTAAAAAGAAGTTAATCTCACCCATCATGCTCATTTCAAATTCACTCCCCATTAGTTTAGCAAATTCTTTACTTAGCTTTTCAGAAGTTGCCCCAAAGATTATGCTATCCACATATATCTGCACTACCAAGAGGTCTTTACCTTTTTCCTTCAAGAATAAGGTGCTATCAATTTTATCTCTCTTGTAGTCATGTTCCAGCAGGAATTTTGAAAGCCTTTCATAGAATGCCCTTGGAGCTTTCTTGAGTCCATACAGTGCTTTGTCAAGTTTGTACACATGATCAGGATTCTCCTTGTTTTCAAACCCCGGAGGCTGATTTACAAACACTTCTTCCTTGAGATAGCCATTCAGGAAGGCACTCTTGACATCCATCTGGTGAAGGATGAATTCCATGTAAACAGCAAAGGCTATGAGGAGCCTAATTGCTTCCAACCTTGCCACAGGAGCAAAGGTTTCATCATAGTCTATTCCTTCCTCCTGACTGTATCCTTGAACCACCAATCTTGCCTTGTTTCTTGTAACTGTTCCATCTTCATCAAGTTTGTTTTTGAATACCCACTTTGTGCCAATCACTGATCTATCAAAGGGTCAAGGTACCAGATGCCAAACTTGACTCCTTTCAAATTGGTTGTGTTCTTATTGCATAGCATTTACCCAGTCTTGCATCCTGCAAAGCTTCAGCAATATTTTTAGGTTCAATCAGGGATAGTATAGCATCAAACACACACAAATTTTTCAAAGAGGATCTGGTTCTGATTCCAGATGTTGGATCAGTTATAATGTTCTCAATGGGGTGTGAGCTTTGATATCTGTGTGGTTTTACAACAAACTGGGTATTACTTGAAGATCCTACGCTGTCTTGTTGCCGAGGAACATTATCAGGGACATGTTCTAATGAGGTTTGGAAATTAGTTTGTTGCTCAGTTCCCCCTGGCATATTTTCTGGGATGGATGAACCTGTTCCATCACTCGTTCCTTCCTCCAGTGTTGCTCCGGTTTGGTCTGAGTTTCTGACCATCCCAATTTCTTCATCTCCTTGTTCATGTCTCTCAGAGAGAATGTTAGTTTCATCATAAATAACATGCACACACTCTTCAGCACACATATTTATTTTGTTATACACTTTATAAGCCTTACTATGTGAAGAATATCCCAAGAATACTCCCTCATCACTTCTGGGATCAAACTTACCTAGGGAGTCCTTGCCATTGTTGTGCACAAAGCACTTACAGCCAAAAGCCCTACGATGGGATATATTGGGATTTATCCCTTTAAGTAACTCATAAAGAGTCTTCTCTACAAGTGGTCTAGTCATGTACCTATTTATGATATAGCATGGAGTGTTTACAGCTTCTGCGCAGAAGCTATGGGGTAGTTTACTTGAAAGAAGCATGATAGTGGCCATATCTTCAAGTGTCCTATTTTTATTTCAACAACTCCATTTTGTTGTGGAGTTCTCGGGGTAGAAAAGTTATGATCTATGCCATGCTCATCACAAAATTCAGCAAATTTGGTATTTTCAAATTCAGTGCCATGATCAGACCTAATTGATGCAAGTTGATTTCCTAATTGTTTCTGTATTTTCTAACAAAAGAAGTAAACATGTCAAATGCTTCATCTTTAGATGTTAGAAACAATGTCCAGGTAAATCTAGAATAGTCATCAACAAGCACCATTACATATCTCTTACCACCTCTGCTTAATGTTCTCATAGGACCACATAGGTCCATATGGACCAGTTCCATCGTCCTGGTGGTACTTACCATTTTATTGCTTTTGAAAGATGATCTTACCTGCTTCCCCCTTGCACAAGACTCACAAACTTTATCTTCCTTGAACTTAATGTTAGAAAGTCCTATCACTAAGTCCTTGGATAATAATATGTTGAGTTGATTCAGACTAGCATGTCCAAGTCTTTTGTGCAAACGGAGGGGATCACTGTCCAACACACTTAAACACGTTAGTTCATTTTCTTACAGAGTGGACAGATCTATGATATAGATATTATTCACTCTCTTTCCCTGCAAAACAATCTTGTCAGTGATAAGATTAATTACAAAGCATTTTGTAAAGGTGAATGCAACCAGGTTACCTCTGTTACACAGTTGTGACACACTGATCAGGATATATTTCAAGCCATCTATCAAGTAAACGTTCTTAATGGAACGTGTGTCATCCTTACCTACCTTACCAACTCCAATGATTTCACATTTCTTTCTATTTCCAAAGGAGACATTTCCTCCTTTGAGGTTCTCAAGTGAAAGAAATTGTTCCTTGTAGCCAGTCATGTGTTTTGAGCAGCCAATATCCATGTACCATATTTGACTGCTCCCTTTCACTTCAACCTACAAAAGAAAATCAGGAGTTAGTCTTAGGAACCCAAACTAGTTTGGGTCCCTTTCTATAAGAGAAAGGATGAATTAAGTCCCTTTTTGCCCAATTTGGCAACCAATTTTTCGTTCGAACAAAACTTTTATTCTTTTGATTGGCTTGCTCTTTCGCATTGCATTCAATTTTGTATTGACCAGTCTTAACACATTGAGTACAAATTTTGTGCTCAGGAAGAGTGAGGTACTTGCTTTTGGGATCCCATTTAGGCAGTTGACTCCCAAATCCAAGTACTCTTCTACTGCTACTGTGATTTTCCTATAGCCATGTTAAAGCATCAGAGGATTTATTCCATTTGCATGTTCTGTACAGTTCATGATTAACCTTACCAAGTTCCTCCTTCAACACTCTTATCCGTTCATCTTTATTGTACAACTCATCCTTTAGTCTTCCTACATTTTCTTCTAAGATGAGTTGAGAGTTGTCAGCTGTCTTCTTACTGGTTCCTAGTTTCAGTTTTAAATTTTCAGACTTTAACTCTAGGACATTTGTTTCAAGTGGATGAACCTGGTTCTTCAGAGCAGTGTTTGCACTCACAGATTCACTTACTCTGAGTTCCAGGTTCTTACACTTTGCTTTTAACATTACACACTCCTTAGACAGTTGTTCCTTCTCTTTATTTATTTCTTCAGAATCATTAATGAAGTCAAGTAATAATTCAGAGAGTTTTTCTTTGGATAGGAACTTAATCTTGTTTTTGAGATGAGATATACTTACCTCTAATTCCTCATCTGATTCACCAATTGCCATGGGTGCTTTCTCATCTCCATCTTCATCATCTGATTCTGATTCTTCATCTGAACTTTCTCCCCAAGAAGCAACCATAGCTTTTGTTGATGTTGTGTTTTTCTTGGGATGAACCAGTTCTTTCTTCCGATTCCTTCATTCAGATCTTTGCTTTTTCCATTCAACTTCTCATTGAGGACAATTGTTGATGTGGTGATCGGTTTTTCCATATTTTTAGCATCCCTCGTTGGTGGGGTTTTCTGGTGCCTTTGACTTATTGTAGTTTCCACCTCTTGAGATGCCCTTTTTCCTAATGAGATAGTTTCTGAATTCCTTGGTGATCATAGCCATTTCATCTTCCTCCAGATCTGTTCCCTCAGTGATTCTCAGTGTCAGACTTCTTTCCTTCTTGGGAGCATCCATCTTCATTGTCTGCCTTCTAAGTTCATAGGTAGTGAGATTTCCAATTAGCTCATCCAATATGAGGGTTGCCATGTTCTTGGATTTCTGAATAACAGTGATCTTACTCTCCCAAGAGATTGGCAGAACCCTTGTCAAAATCTTTTCAACCTTGTCTTCTTCAAGGATAGTCCTTCCAAGAGATATTAGTTCATTTGTAAGAGTAGTGAACCTAGTGTACATCTCTTGGATGGTATCTCCTTCCTTCATAGAGAAATTCCCATATTAAGAATATAGTAATGTACCTATGGATCTTTTCACTTGTGCAGTTCCTTCATGAGCCACTTGAAAAGTGTCCCAAATTTCCTTGCCAGTGGTGCAACTTTGAATTCTGCTGTACTCATCTGGACCAAGTCCACACACAAGCCACTTCTTGGCCTTGGCATTCTTTTCCCATTTTCTTAAGTTTTCAGTAGTGCAGTCAGCTCTTGTATTTGGCACATCTACTCCTTCAGCAGTCTTTTTCATGGTGGCCAAAGGATTGTCAGTGACTATGTCCCATAGTTCATAGCCTTCTCCAATTAAGTGATCCTTCATCCTGTTCTTCCATCAGGAGTAGTATTGGCCACTAAAGAGTGGTGGTCTAGCAGTTGATTGTACTTCTCAGTTCCCGGGTGGTGCACTCATCTTGATCTTTTCCTAAGGTCTTAGCCTCTTCAAGGATAACCAGCTCTGATACCGATTGATGTTTATCTATGTCAATACCACACAAGAGGGGGGAGGGGTGATTTGTGTGGTGACCAATTTTTGTGTGTAGTAGTTATAGAAGGACCAGGTTCTGCTATGTGTTCCAACTCCTACAGTTTGTGGAATAATAAATGCGGAATTTAAAGAACACATCAATTTTACATGAAAAACATCTGGCTCAAAAGGTAAAAAAACCACGACCTACTTCCCAGTAGGATTATCCCAAACTCTTCACTAAATCAATGAGCCAAACAGCATTTACAAAATAAACTCTTTTGTAAACGTAAGAATTAACTCTAACCCTTTGTGGAAAACTAGCCTCTAGCTATTTGCGACAAACTTCAAGTTAACTATAACTTGAACAGTCAGTACCTGTTACAATTGCTTCTAGATAAAGTTGAAAGGTACAATTGGTAATCACCTACTACAAATAAACTATACTAAAAGATAACAGATGGAACTGGTTCTTCTAGCTGGTTCAAGTAGCTCAGGTTCGCAACTCCAATTTGGCTCAAACTGCTTGCAAAATTTTTTCACGAATTTTGCTCTCAATTCTTGATAAATTTCTGTTTAGTGTGTCCATGTACAATAAGAACACTGAACTATATATAGGATTTAGTAGACAAAGAGATATACTAGAATTCGAATGCTACTCTTCCTTGATGGAAGAGTTCAAGTTGATCTCAACTCCCTAAATCCTCCTTTATCTTGATTCTGTTCTTACTGAACAAGGAGTCCGTCTCTCTATCAATTTGCAACCTTTTCGATCATGAGATATCTCTTTAGATCACTGATTGTGTTTATCTCCTTCTTGTGCACCTCACGTGCCATTTACTCTGCATGTGTCTATGTCTCTAGTGATGGACCTAGTTCAACTCGAGTTCCTTTGTCAATCTTCAAAACCATCTAGCTTCTTGATCCAACAAATTCCCCTTTTTTGATGATGACAAACTCTGTGCTTAGGCCTGTAATCACTTTAATCAAACATTGACACTTTTTAGAGCATTAAGCATTTATTATAAAGAACCAGGTTCATTAGGTTAAATATCACATTTTTTCAATATAGCACATCTTCTTCCTTTTGGCATCATCGAAAAATTGTAAAATCTTAGAATTACCAGATTGATAAGAATTACTCATGGCCACTGGGGAAACTTCAAGTGCAAACATGGATTAATCATCAATAGTGAACCAAGAACACAAACTATCAAATAAAGTGAGACAAAACAAATAAGAGCAGAAACAACAAAATCCATTGATAGAAGCATAGTTCAGCCACCAAACACACAAAGAAATAAAAGCAGTTACAATCATGAACAAAAGATAGAAAAAAAAATCTTGAATCTAGGTCATAGAGGGGTAATGACAGGGCACTGGACACCTAAGGCTAGGAAGGAGTGGAGGTTGGGTTCTTTGCTTGGAGGAGGGAGAGCATATTTTGAAGAATACCTTCATTCTTCTCCTTTTCTTTGGCTAGTTCAGTTTTGAGAGCATCTCTCTAAGCCTCAACCTCTGTAAGGCGGGTCTTCAATTGAAGAATTTCAGCATCCTTAACACCACCTTCTTGTACAAGCGCCCTGACCTTGCTGTTCACAGGAATTTTTCTGGATGAACCAGGTTCATTGTCAGGACCATTCACGATATAATCACATGCCAGAAGTGTGTTCTTCCCACCCTGTCCAGCAACTGAATAATGAAATAGGGCCAGTTGATTTGCCTTCCACTGTCCAGGCACTCCATGAGGGTTAAATCCATATAGTTTTCTATGTGCCTTCTCTCTTGCCTGGGCAGTACGCATTTGTTGACGAACTCAAACACCACCTTGTGCTGGAATTTCATCTCGCTTTTGTACATAGCCCTTGGTTCCACTTCTTCAGCATTGTCACTGAACCTTATAGTAATTAGTAGCGGAGAAGGAAGACCATCCAAGTTGGGACACTTCTGCCTTGTATAATCATCATATCCCTCAGCTGGAATCCCAAGAACTTTGCCCAGCTCTTTGGCATCAAAGGTGATTTTAGTCCCCTTTACCTGACTGGAGACCCTGCCATCCTTGACCTCAGCATTGTCCATGAACTCTACAATCTCACTCCTGGCCAGACTGCCATCTAACTGAAGGACCATGTCCTTCCACCCCTGCACTTCCAAGGTATCCAATAGGTAAACCATGCCAGACTCCTCCAGATCCTTCAACAACCTTCCCTTCAGAATAGTACGTTTCCCAAATTTAGTCAATCCAGACTTCTCAACTTCTTCACCACTCCAATATTCCTCTTCATCAATCTGAACCTTCTTTGATTTCAGGGTAGACCTAGTCCTCTTGGCAATAGTTGAGGGTTTAACAGACACATATGTAGACTTCTTGGAAGAAGTCTTGGCTTTCTTGAGTTTGGGTGTCTAAACCTCAACATCTGCCATTTGTTCTTCTCGATGGACCAGGTCCATCTCCTCAACCTCAACAGCCTCTACAGGCTCAAACACCTTTGCCTTCCCTTTTGGGTTGGGTGTCCTAGGAACTGAAGTTTCAGCAGAGGGAGTGGCTTTTCTCTTCTTACTTGCCACTGGAGTTTCAGCCTTTTTAGTCTTGGGTGTCCTCTTCCTCTTGGGTTTATAACTCTCCCCCTAACTTTCTCATAAGGTAAGCCAAAGTTTCCTCAATGGATGAACCAGGTTCATCAGTAGAATGTCAAAGATTTTCTAACCCCTCAGCAACCTCTCCTGAGTTACTTCCCCCTAAGTCTTTGGCACCTTCTTCAACTACCACTAGGACAGTATCACAAATTGTCAATAGAGTACCTTCTACCCCTGTTCCCCTCACAATACTTCCACCTCCTTCTCTCTCATTTTCTTTCACGATTTTAAATTTACCACCACTTTGTCGCATATCAGGTACTTCCACATCTACTACAGACCCAATCAGAACAAACCTATTTTCAGAAGTTACTGGTTCAAGTTCAGACCCAATTTTAGGAGTTGATGATACATGTTCAGAATCAGATGAACCAGTTGCTTCCCCCTCAGTTTCTGACTTGAAGAAGTCATTCGGGTTCTCAGATTCTTGAGCCTGGATGGCTTGAAGCTTAGCGTTGAATTTCCTAGATTGAGTGCCAGAAGCCACAGTTTTTCTAGCTAGCATTTTGACATGCCTTTTCTTGGGTTTTGGATTAGGGCTTGGTTGAACAAGGGGAGTAATTGGAGGACATGGGACAAGATTATTTTGAGGGGTGGTGTGATGGGATTGAGATGGGGTGGAAGAATTTGATTTAGATGAAGTGGAACCAGTATCTTCGAGTGTGATACTGTAGTCAGGTGTGGTGGAGGAGGATGAAGCAGGTGGTGGAGTATTAGCCATTGTGATGAATTTTTGTTGAAGAAAGGAATAAGATTAGGATCAAGATGTTTGAGCAGAAGGTTGAAAGGGTTTCGGCTGTTATGTCTTTTAGGAAGAAAGTGAATGAAGAATTAGAGAAGTGATGATGGTTTTTTAAAGACTTGGGTAATTAATACACAACGGGTGTAATTTGGGTCAAGAAGAAATCTAATAGGTTCAGAAGTGTCAGGTGTAAGGTGACGGTTATGACTACCCTATAATCTAGGCCTTTTAATTTGATTGGACTCTTTGGAATAGGTTCAAATTTAGGATAAGGACTAGAATTTGAAAAGAGCTTGTTATAGATAGAGTCCTGCTCATGATTAACTATTAATATTTCAATATGTGTATAGTGGTGAGCACATACCTCGTCTATCATATGAACCAGCATCGATGAACTAGGTTTATCTTGTTAGAATATCTTTATTAACCATCAATTTTCAAAAATAGAAAAACATCATTAGTAACCAAGGAGTCATATTAACACATGGCAAGAGAGTATGTTGTTATAGAAGGACCAGGTTCTTCTATGTCAATACCACACAAGATGGGGGGTGATTTGTGTGGTGACCAATTTTCGCGTGCAGTAGTTATAGAAGGACCAGGTTCTTCTATGTCAATACCACACAAGATGGGGGGTGATTTGTGTGGTGACCAATTTTCGCGTGCAGTAGTTATAGAAGGACCAGGTTCTTCTACGTGTTCCAACTCCTACAGTTTGTGGAATAATAAATGTGGAATTTAAGGAACAAAGAAAGTTTACATCGAAAACACTTGGCTCAAAAGGTGAAAAAAACCACGACCTACTTCCCAGTAGGATTTTTCCAAACTCTTCACTAAATCAATGAGCCAAACAACATTTACAAAATAAACTCTTTTGTGAACCTAAGGATTAATTCTAACCCTTTGTGGCGAACTAGACTCTAGCTATTTGCGACAAACTTCAAGTTAACTATAACTTGAACAATCAGTATCCTGTTACAATTGCTTCTAGATAAAGCTAAAAGGTACAATTTGTAATCACCTACTACAAATAAACTAGACTAAAAGACAACAGATGGAGTTGGTTCTTCTAGCTGGTTCAAGTAGCTCAGGTTCCCACTCTCCAATTAGGCTCAAATTGCTTGCAAAATTTCTTCACGAATTTTGCTCTCAATTCTTGATAAATTTGTGTCTTGTGCGTCCCTGTACAATAAGAACACTGAAAAATATATAGGATTTAGTAGACCAAGAGATATACTAGAATTCAGATGCTACTCTTTCTTGGTGGAAGAGTTCTAGTTGATCTTAACTCCCTAAATCCTCCTTTATCTTGATTCTGTTCTTCTGAATAAGGAGTCCATCTCCCTATCAATTTGCAACCTTTTCGATCAGGAGATATCTCTTTAGATCACTGATTGTGTTTATCTCCTACTTGTGTACCCCACGTGCCATTTATTCTGCATGTGTCTATGTCTCCAGTGATGGACCTGGTTCAACTCTGAGTTCCTTTGTCAATCTTCAAAACCATTCAGCTTCTTGATCCAACACTAACTTTATGTGGGGGAACTACCCCTTAGGATTGGTATTTATTGATTCATTTGTGTTATGTGAAATCCGTGTATGCAAGGTGACGAGTGGGTACACGGGTCGTACATGGTATTTGACCGGTTTAGGCTACTTATACTCCTTCCATGTCTTAATTTAATCGTTATATCATGTTCTTAATTCTCATAGTCAATCTATTATTACTTGTGTTAGTATATCCATTCATGCCTTAAACGATTTCGTGATAACTTGTTCTACATTCTAATTGATGAATTTCTCTCATGCTTTAGTTGAACTTGTTGCCTCTTTAATTATACGTGCTCTCTTTCATTGTTGACTATCATTATTTGAAGTTATGTTCATGTTATCTCTGTAATTGTTGACTATCATTATTTGAAGTTATCGTTCACGTTATCTCTTTCATTGTTGATTATCATGATTTGAAGTAATTGCTTATGTTGTCTCTCTCATTATTGATTATTATTATTTGAAGTTATCGTTCATGTTATCTCTCTCATTGTTGATTATCATTATTTAAGGTTATTGTTCATGTTATCTCTCTCTCTCTCATTGTTCATTTCCATTTTTTGGAATTATTGATCCCTTCCTTTTTTGATTTCCATTATTTGAAGTCATTGTTACACGTTATCTGTTCCATTGTGAGTTATTCTTAATTAACATCATGGTTATACATTGTTTCTCATTGTTGAGGTATTGGTGTTGAAGTTTTGAAGCCGTTATCAAGTTGAGACGAAATTATTATTGTTGAAACATATTCTTGTTGAACATTTTATATTCATTATTCTTGTTTCTATTCTTGTACACGCTTTGGTGGAGTCGTGGGCTATTGCTGTGGAAACATTGATATTGTTTGATTATTGGCAAGCTGTGATATATGGGCACTTGTGGTGCAAATTGTTATTATGATGTGATATTAACGCACATGCGGCGGTATAAGGTGAGACTTATGTGCGTGTTTCTTATGGGGGAACTACATAAATCTACGCGGTGTCATAAGGTGGGCTAAAGTGTATGTAGCAATTTCGGGAAAACTATTTAAAAAAAAAAAACCTATTTCAGATGTAAGGCTCACACGGCGGTATAAGGGAAGATTGTGATTGAGATTGTGAAATGTGTATACGAGGCGGTACCTCGGTTGTGATTCTTGGCTTATACAAGGCGGTACCTCGGTGGTGATTCTTATTGTACACGAGGCGGTACCTCGTTCTGATTTTGTTGTTTTTTTCTTTTGGCAAGCAGTTTTGGTGGGAACGTTCTTTTGATTTGTTCTTCCTTGTTTAGCAGTTCTTGCCCGTATTGGCTCTCTGATTAGCTGCTTCTTTTATGTTACTTTCTATATTAATTCACTTTATTATCTTGTTTCGTGTCGGTTATGTCTTCGCTTTCCATTATTTATCCCTATTACATTTTCATATTGCTTATTTATATCCTAGTAGGTGTCTTGACTTGGCCTCGCCACTACTCTACCAAAGTTAGGCTTGATACGTACTGGGTACCATTGTGGTGTACTCATACTACATTTCTGCATAATTTTTGTGCAGATCTAGGTACGATTGCTCGTGCCGGACGCTAGACTTGATTTGAGTTGCTGCTTGGAGACTTCAAGGTATACCTGCTCCACGTCCGCAGGCCTCAGAGTCTCCTAACCTATCTTATTTCCTGTTGTATTTCTTCATACAGTTATGTATTAGATATTCTAGTTTATTCTATAGAGCTTATGATTCAGTTCCATTGGTTTTGGGGAGTGTATCAGTAAGATTTTGTTCCGTTTCTGAAGGTTATATCAGTTATCCAGCTTTATTTTAGTATTTTAATATTTTTTATGCCAACTTATTGTTATTTGCTTGGCGTACCTAATCCTAGTGACTAGGTGCTATCACAACATCCTACAGATGGAAATTGGGGTCATGACAAGACAAGATTAAAAATAAGACTTAGCGGGTAAAATCAAAGGAAATGGCAATCTTGGTTCCGAGAGCAATGTCTCCATGGACAGAAATAGGAACAATGTAAAGAGAAAATAATGTTATTTTATCGATCTTGAGAATGGAATATAGCATAAGTTTTGCCAAGAATTTCATGTCTTACAATGGCCTTTGAGCCTACTATTTATAGCTAAACCTATGGAAATAAGATCCTAGGATCAAGCTCCTCTTAAATGACAATAAAAAGGCCATTGATGAATATTTAGCGGCAGGCCATGAATGCAAATATTCTCTGCAACGACCGCCCATTTAACGCCAGTGAATATCCTTCAATAAATGCTATGTAATGGAAAACATTCGATTCTCTTACGTTGATCATGCCCCCTTCGGGGTCTTTCCAATGACAATTGCGATTGTGTTTCTAGTACTAGTTATTACTCGATTTATCCTCTACCTTCCTTTGGATCCACGTGTCACAGTGTCATTCGATCATTTAATGTAAACCAGTTTTACCATATACAGATAGTCCCCCTGCTTTCTGGTGGCATATCTTTGGGTCACCGAGAAGTTGGTGAAGATCCCTTTCTTGGCGGGAAATCTTCTGAAAACCTTCTGAATAGTCTCTGACGCTTGAATGGACGTACATCTTCTCGCATCTAATACCCCAAACATGTGTTGGCCTACGATTCAGAAATATATTCACCAGTTCTCGAGGTAATCATGACCATGATTTTTGCCGTCTATATCTTTACTTATACTCATCATTTTACATATTTCACTTCCAAAACTTTCATAAGTTCTATATCTTCTTTTCACTTAACCTTCTTCTGCTTTCATCTCTTTCCTATTTTCTTAAAAAAACTCCATTATCTTTTTACTATCATGGCTTCTTTTACTAAGTCTTTCAAAAACTTTGGTCTTCTCTTTGGTGGAGGATCGAAGAGAAGCAAAGATAAAGAGGTCGATGTTGATGTTGATCCTCTTACGTTAAACACCATCTTCCCCAAACATCTGAGCAACGTCAATGACTTCCAAGAGAAGTTTTCCCTCCACGTCTCCATGGACTTGGGCTGTTAGCAGGTATCCTTCCCCTATTTACCCTTCCAGTATTCCTACTATGAAGGAGGTCTGCAACTGCCCAGACCTTAACAACATTGCTCCAGATCTGATAGAGCGGGTTGCCTTCACCAAGGACAGTCTATACGTACCCATTCACCTTGGGTCCCTTTTCTTTGAGCGGAGGGCTCGACCTCATGATCTTGGAGTTCTGTCATTAGTACCAGGTCTTCTTGGCACAAGTAGGCCCTTCTATATGGAGCACGGTAGCGTTTATGCGCCGATTGTGCAAGGAGACTGGGAAAACCCTAACCTTGTCACCCGTGATGAACTTCTACTCCCCAAAAATCTTCCGAGGGGGAGTAATAAATTTCAGTAAACATGGCCACCACACCCTTCTCACCAACGAAGATGATGATAGTGACCGCGGATGGATGTAGCGATTTGTCATTACTGCTACCAGGGATATCATCCCGGCCACAACTCCTTCCTTTCCTAAATCATGGAATCGTTCACGTAAGTTTGTAATTTATTCATCTATTTTCTTCGTAAAAAGACCACTTCCCATCATTGTCGACCCTTTTGTTTTCATTGTTTCATCTGCTCGGTGGACACCACCAAGGGTTCAAGGCCTAGACCAATAGGTTCAGAAGATTCTGGATATTACAACGCCAGAAACCCTTCGATGGAATGAGATGGCCCCCACATATGGGTGGAAGGCCAAGAAACACGGTAAATTTAGCCCTTCTTCCTTCTGCCTCTGTATAAACATAAGTAAATATGCTAACTACATCTTTTTCTTGATTCAGGACTCCCATAGGGCTCTGTTACCTGCCCCAAAGTGGATGTTTTGGTTGATCCCGCGGAGGTCGCGAGATTGATACAAAGTTCTCTCGCTCAAAGTAGTGCCCTTGGGTCTGATTTCGGTAGAGGAACTTCCTCTTGAAGTCCCCAGCCAGAGAAAAAAAAACAAAAAAGGTGGCGTTCTTCCTAGACTGGGGATAAAAATAAGAAAATAAATAAGTCCACAACCGAGCCAGCCGCAATCACAATGGTCATTGAAGATGTCGCGGAAGCCAGTGATGAAGGGTCTTCCCTTTAAAGGAAACAATGATCTTCATCAGCTCAATCGAGTGCTCAATCAGGAGAGCTTAAAACCCCGACCAAAGGTGAGGTCCGGGCACTTTGGGGTGAAATAGAAATAGTAGGGGATGCTGATTCCCGCTTTTCGACCCCTATTTCTATTTTCGGTCCCGGGAGGTGGGAACCTGGGCCTCTTCTGGATTTGATCGATGAGAAGCCAATAATTAGCACAACTATTGTTATAGCTTCTTCTCAACCTACAACTCCAAGAACTTCATGCCCCTGTACACCAGTTGTTCCTTCGCCACCAGCGTTTATTGCACCTCCTTCATCAGCCACAACAAACGGCCGATAGGAGGTGCTTCTCTTCCCAAGTCTCCCGACCACGAGAATTTGGGGCATAAATATTCACCCCCTTCTCCAGTCCCGAAGAAGGAGGAGTTTCACTCTTTCGATTTCGAAGGGGTGTCCTCTGCTATACAAGGCGATGGATCTTGCGTACTACTTGAAGTAGTTGGCTTCAAAGAAGGATAAGAAGAAAATGCACTCTCTTTCAGGGGAGTGCCTGTTGAATAACACAATGCATAATGTGGCAGCGGTATTGTGCTTGCTCTCCTATTGCTTGTTTTTTACTTATCTGTTATCACAAGATTTCTAACTTTGATATACTTTTTGTAGGACAACTTCCTTGCTTCTGAGATCCTTCATAGATTGATTCTTGATAAATAAGGACTTATCTCCGAGCAGGATCAGCTATTGGCTGAAAGGAATCAACTTATTGAGTGCTTCCCGGTGCTTGAGGCAAAGGCTGCTGAAGAGGGTGAGCTTGAGGCCCAATTGCAGCAAAGTGAGCAAGAAGTGAGGGTCCACAGCCAAGAAGCCACTCAGCTACGTGCACAACTCCAATGTGCTAAGGCTAAATGGGCTAAGCTTCAAGATGTTGTTCTAGGCCGAGTGTGGGTATTCCTCCCTTGAACAAGTGAATAACTTGGAGGCAGCCTTAAGATCCAAAACTGAGGATGCTAATTCCACCAAGGAGAAGAGGGCCAGTATAGAGGAGAGATTCAAGAAGATCATGGATAAAAATTGGCTTTACCTTTCTACAATCTGTGATCTCGATTCTAGCCTCGTCGCCACGAGATCCGAGAGGGATGTCCTTCAGAACGAGGTTGACAGACCAAAGCTCCAACACCGAAGGTATTCCCTTGTATTTTAAAAGAAGTACCCTATGTATCATATGAGGAGAAAAACCTTGGAGGAGGCCAAAGTGGGCATCATTGATATTGATGATTGCATCGCCAAGGCCCGAGCTGGAGTAGACTAATCGAGAACATCTCCCGGCTCAACCTGACATAACTGATTCTTTGACATCGGTTCCAAGTTTTTGGGAACCGAGGAGGAACTTGAAAAGAATGATGATGAAGGCCTAAGTCCTGAACCGGTGGCTGATCCGCCCACTTCCCACGGGGGCGCGTAGATGTTTGTCTCCTCCCGAGTTTTGGTGGCAATAATGTTTAGATTTTCCCTCTTTTCTTTTGTTTTTTTCTTTTCTACTTTTGTATTTATACCATTTGGCATATTGATAAATGTAGAAGATTCTTACTTAAGTATTGTGTAAAGTTTGTTCTTTTTGCGTTGAATTAGATAAGACTTCGTGTGTATTTACATCTGATAGCTTCTTGTTGCAGGCGTAAACTCTTCCGAAATCAACCTTTTACAATGAGAGTTTTATAAGAGAGAGCCCTCTTATGTTTAGGATGTTCTTGAAAAGGACATCTATTGTTCATTCTGACACAAGCATTTCAAGTATTCTGTTAACTTTCAAATGATAAAATAAGCTCATCGTTTGGACAAGAAACAAGATAAAACTAAAAGGACTTTATTTTGTTCCTTCTATCTTTAAAATTACATAAGCAATCAATTGCTAAGAATAATATATTGCCAATACATGCGGCTAACTTGCACAACTTGTTTCTACGGGGTTGGCCATGCAGTCCCCGATCCTGATGAGGCATTATTGTTCCCGGGTCTCGTAGTCCCGATTTTCGTGGCATCCTTTCTGCTGTATCCAAAACTATTCCCCTCCCCCAGTGTTCGAATGCAAAGTAAGCTAATTGGGACACTGGAGGTCTCACTTCGTTAGTTGAAACACTTGTGAACGATTAAATAGTCTTTGGTTCGATGGCAAGCTTTACTTCCAATTAGGAACTTGCCATTGAGCCAAAGATATTTAACCATACCGTAGTGGTTTATTATTTCAATGCCTTGTCACTTAAAGTTCTTAAATTTTTCGATGATGCTCCCTTCGTAGTATGCTTTTCGTTTGCTGCCTCGTTAAAAACCTTGCCAGAAAAACCCTACTGAGACAAAACGGGTCGAATGGAAAAAGAGTGCAACACATATTTTCAGTATCAGTTGGATCCAGCAGTAATACCTTTTAACGTGAGTCACGTTCAAATTGCTGGGTTACTTGACTCCATCTTGATTTTCCAACTCGTACGATCCTTTACTGGTGACGGCTGAAACCTGGTAAGGACCTTCCCACATCGAACCTAGCTTCCCACCGTTGATTTCCCAAGTGCTCTGAGTCACTTTCCTCAAAACCAAGTCTCCTACTTTGAAGTAACATATATTGGCCCTCCGATGCTTCTGCGCCACCATCTTCGCGTGTGTCAAGTCCCTGCGTTCATTGAGTAGATCCACTTTTACCAGCAATGCTTTATTATTTGCTTCTTTATTTATTTAGGAGAACCGTAAGGTTGGCTCCCCTACTTATACGGGGATTAGATCTTCCACGCCGTATAAAATAGAGAAAGGTGTATGTCCCGTGCTTGATTTTTTCGTCGTCCGATACGCCCATAACACGCCCGGTAAATCTTTGGTCCACTTGCCTTTTGCCGCTTCTAACCTCTTTTTGAGGTTTTGGATAATCATCTTATTGGTAGAATCTTTGGCTATTAGCGGTCGGGTGGTATGGTGAGGATGTAATAATTTTGATTTTCAGGTGTTCAAGAAATTTCGTGACTTTGGAGCCTATGAACTATTGTCCGGTATCATAGGCAATTTCCTTCAGTATTCTGAATCGATAGATTATGTGTCCCCAGAAGAAGTCTATCACTTCGTGCTCCGTGATCTCTTGGTAATGACTTGCTTCAACCCATTTACCGAAGTAACCGATTAAAATTAAAAGAATCTTACCTTTCTGGGACCTGGTGGCAGCGGATCAACTATATCCATCCCTCCTTTCATGAATGGCCATAGGGATAGTACCGAATGCAAGAGTTTCGCCGGTTGGTGCACTAGTTTTGCATAGCGCTGAAACTTATCGCATTACTAAACGAATTCCTTTGCGTCTTGTTCCATCCAAGGCCAGTGGTATCCTGACTTAACCAGCTTTAGTACCAACGAATCCGCACCGGAATGGTTCCCGCAAATTCCTTCATGGACCTCTCTCATCACGTAGTCCGCCTCCAAGGCTCCTAAACATCGGGCCAACGGGCCTTTGTACGATCTCCTATATAATTGTCCAGCCATGTGGCAGTACCGATTTGCTTTGGTGCGTAGTGCCCGGGACACCTTCGGGTCTTCGGGCAACTTTCCATGTCGAAGATACTCAATGAACTCATTCCTCCAGTCCTAGACTAGGTTGATTGTATTTACTTCAAAATAAACGTTCATCTAGTAACGAATGCAGAAATTGAACGACAATACCGGAGCCAGATCCTTTCATCTCCGCAGACGACCCTAAATTAGACAATGCATCTTCTTCCACATTCTCTTCTATTGGAATGTATGTGATTGACCATTCCCTGAATGTCATAAGAAATGCCTAAACTTTATCCACGTAGTGCTGCATGCGTTCCTCCTTAGTGTCAAAAATCTCGTACACTTGGTTTACTACTAGCTGAGAATCACAGTTAATCTCTATGATCTCGGAGCCAAGTCCCCGGGCCAGCTTGAATCCAGCAACCAAAGCCTTATACTCGACTTAATTATTAGTTAACGGAACAATTTTAATCGCCTTCCTCAGGGTTTCCCTTGAGGGCGTGATTAAAACCACCCCGATCCTAGACCCTTTCACATTGGAAGCTTCATCTATGAACAAGGTCCAAATCCCGATGTTGCTCCGACACTAGTACCGCTTCTTTGGAAAATCGGCAACAAAGTCGGCCAAGATGTGTGATTTGATGTAGTCCTAGACTTGTATTCGATATCAAACTTACTAATTTTGACTGCCCATTTGGCCAACCGGCCTGACAACTCAGGCTTGTGTAGAACATTCCGCAAGGGGAAGGTTGTTACAACGACTATCGGGTGGCACTGAAAATAAAGCCTAAGATTTTGGGAGGCGACTATGAGAGATAAGAGCAGATTTTCAAGGTGCGGATAACGAGTCTCCACTCCTGACAAAATTTTACAAATATAATAGACAGGAAATTACGTACCTTCTTCCTCCTGGACTAGAACGACACTTACCGCTGCTTCTGAGACTGCAAGATATATTAGCAAGTGTTCACCTTCCCTCGATTTTGATAGTAGCGGGGGGCTTGATAGATAACATTTTAGGTATTTCAAGGCCTGCTGACATCCCAGAGTCCATTCAAAATTGTTGTTCTTCTTTAAAGTGAGAAGAAGTGATGACACTTTTTCGAGGATCGAGAGATAAACCTTCTTAAAGCGCCCAGTCTTCTGGTTAGCCTCTGTACTTCTTTTATGCTTGTTAGCTGGTCCGATATGTCTTCGATGGCTTTGATTTTGTCGGGATTTACCTCAATCCCTCTCTGTGAGACCAAGAAACCCAAGAACTTACTGGAGCCAACCCAAACGTACATTTTTCCAGATTAAGCTTTATGTTATGCTTTCTCAAGATATCGAAGGTCTCTTGGAGGTGTTTAAAATGATCACCTCCATTCAAAGACTTGAACAACATGTCATCTATTTAAAACATCCATTATTTTAGCTATTTGCTTTTCGAACATCTTGTTCCCGAGTCTCTAATCTGGCTCCGGCATTTTTAAGCCTGAAGGGCATCACATTATAACAATATGTGCCAAAGTTCGTTATGAATGAAGTTTTTTACCGATCCTCCGGGTTCATCTTGATTTGATTGTACACAGAATAGGCATCAAAGAAACTCATTAACTCCTGCCCGGTCATTGTATCAATCATTTGATCAATGTTTGGCAATGGGAACGAGTCTTAAGGGCATGTCTCATTTCAAGTCTTTATAATCTACACACATTCAAAATTTGTTATTCTTTTTCAAAACCACAACTACATTAGCTAACCATTCGGAATACTTTACCTCTCGGATTAAACCGATGTCGAGTTACCTCCTTCTTAACAAACCTATTTCTGACCTCCGCTATTGGGCATTTTTTTTGTCTTACTGGAGGGAAGCTCGAGTCCAGGATTAGATTGTACACGACCACCTTTAGTGGGATATCTGTCATATCCGAATGTGACAATGCAAAACAATCAACGTTAGCTTTAAGGAAATTAATATATCCTGACCTGAGTTCGGGAGTAAGTCTTGTTCTCAAGTGAAACTTTCTTCCAAGAGTTCTCCACTTGATCGAGTTCTTCAGCCGTGGATTTGGTTATGTCTTTCTCTTCTGGAACCTGAAAGTATCTCGATACTTGGCGGGATTCCAACGACTCCTCACATTTATCATCTTCAGTTGGCACGGGAGCAGGCTCGTTTCCTGTAATTGCTATTCCTAGGTTCCTTCTCTTAACTGCTGGAAATTGACACTCCATTTGTTTCTCTTGCTACTAATTGATCTGCTCTTATTTACTTGATTCCTTATGGGGTCGGGAATTTTAGCAGCTGATGATACATTGATGGTACGTCCTTCATCTAATACAATTACGGCCTTTCGAGGATTATGTTGTAGCCCATGTCGCCGTATTCCACTTCAAATAAGGTGGTCTTTGTTACCCTTTCGGCATTCGTGGGCAGTAGGATCTCTCCTCGGTTTGTCACACTTGCCAGTTGAACCCGGCGAGCAGCTTTATTTTCGGAATGATACTTCCTGTTAATTTTGCTTGTTCCAACACTCTCCATCGAATAATTTTGACTGATCTTCCTGGGTCAACCAAAACACGCTTCATCTTGAAATCTAGTACATTAAGAAAGATTACCAGGGCGTCGTTATGCGGCAGAAAAAGTCCGTCGGCGTCTTCCTCAATGAAGGTAATGTCTTCTTTGGCGACTTCCTGGAGTCTCTTGCTGTGGCTCACCGATATCTTTATCTTCTTGGCCGCTAAGAAGGTTACACCATTGATTTCATTCCCTCCAAAAATCATGTTGATAGTCAACCAAAGAGGGTTTTCTCCTATCTTCGAGGGTTTTGCGTTGTCCCGGCTGCGGTCATAATTGTTATTGGCTCCGTTGCTCAAGAACTCCTTGAGATGGCTATTTTTCAACAATGTTGTCATCTCCTCACGTAGATACTGGCAGTCCATATTTCTGTGGCCGTGAGTTCCGTGATAATCGTACCATATATTAGAATCCCTTTGGCTGGGATTAGATCTGATTGGCTTCAAGAATCGTGCTTTTTTTATATTCCTCATCGCTGATACTACCTACACTACATGGTTAAACTACATGATACCAATATACCCTTGTAAATCTTGTACAAGATATTCGAATAGAGGGAAGACAAGTCCTTAATTTTTGTAGCTAGTTGCAGTAATATATATGTTTTGGATTTATCAATCAATTGTCTCTTTCAACTTTATCATGTGAGAGGGGGAGATCCTCCTGATGTTGAAATTATAATCTGACAACCTGGAATATATGGATTCCCAGGTCCCCGATACCTCTTTTTCTTGTTGGGATCTATCATTCCGGCCACTGTCACTTCTTTTCTCAGGAGTGAACCTATCCGAGGACTGGTACCCTTTACTGCAGTGTCCATCGGTTCTTTCATATGGAAAGAAGCAGCATTTATAAGATCGTTGGTTTGAATCAAAATCACCTTTGAACTTATCCTGGTTCTTGTCTTGGTCCTGCCCCTTGTTTGATGTCGGGAACTCGAGCTGATCATTTTTTATCCTTCTTTACAACTCATAGCGGTTATGAACATCTACCCATGTGGTCGCTAGGAATTCGAGCAGGCTTTTGTTCAGCTTTCAGGAAACGTCGGAGCTCCTCAAAAAAAAACCCTTTTGGAACGCCTCCTCTGCCCATTTGTTTGGTACGACCGATAGCAGCATCCTCTCTTTCTGAAATCTGATCACAAATTCCTGCAGCAATTCAGACTCACCTTGTGTGATCTTGAATATGTCTGCCTTCCTGGCTTGGACCTTTCTGGCCCCAACATGGGCCTTAATAAATGAATTGGCAAGGTTTCTAAAGAGTCAATTGAATGCTCGGGAAAGAGTGAATATCATGTCAAGGCCCCCTTCGTGAGGGTTTCTCCAAACTTTTTCAGTAGAACCGATTCGATCTAATGTTGATCCAAATTGCTCCCTTTCATAGTCGTTATATAAGTAGTGATGTGTTCTTGATTCTAATTTCCATCATATTTTGGTATGTCCGGCATCTTGAAACTCTTTGGAATTAACTCCGAGGATGCACTTAATTTAAATGGAAACTTGGTATATTTTTTCGAATCTGAGCCCTTCAAAATTGGTGCGCCCGGAATCTGATCCATTCGGGCGTGAAACTCTTTTGCATTCTGGTCCATACACTCATTCATCTCCCTCATGAATCTCATGAGATCAATTTTGAATGGATCATTTACTGTTATCGTTACCGGATCCTCTATCGATTCCCCCGACACCGTCGAATCCGACCTCATCCCTCAGGGTATTATTATGAACTCTTTGAGCCGTCTGATTTGCAGGAACGTCGAGATGAACCGGCCCCCTTCCGTTTCCGTTGTTGGAAGCGCCTGACAAACCTTGCTTTGATTCTGTCATGACCTGATCCTACCTCTAGGGATGGCCCATGATGTCTTTCTGTTTCTCTCTTAAGATCCTTATTGTTTCTGCAACGTTCTCATTTTCTGCACCATCGGGAGTTGGCTCCCGCACATGTATGGGGTAGTGTCCCCCACAGACCGGGGTTGCCTCATCTCCTTTGTTTGCAGGTGTCGCTGATTGAATCTTCATGTTGAGATAGATTTTAATTTCCCTCAACATTGTGTGCAAAGTTGATATCATTAGCTTCCAGTTTTTATTTTTTGCTAAGGAACAACGAATAAAACAAGTTAGTAATAAACGCAAGGATCAACTCAATTACTGTTACATTTCGCGTTTCGGTACGTTAAAGTTTCATCATAAGTTAATCGATGTAGACACGGGGACAAGATTATTTTTGAGGTTATAAGCATTTATGCTATTTATAATAGGGGATAAGCAAGTGATGTGAAGTTTAAAGGTAAACGAATTAAAGAAAATGAGTTTCGTTGAAGATTATCGATTTGGGATAAAATACTGTTTGAGCCATAATACCCAGTGTTTATGGACTAATGCCATACAAAGTACCCCATGAATGCGATAGTAGGGTACATAAAGTGTGTTAAAAGTGAGTAGTATTTTAAGTAATTTGAGATAATTCTTAATTATGTCGATAATTGGTGACGAGAATGGATAAGTCCTCGGGATTAAGCCCATGAAAATAAGAGAGCTGATGATTTATCTAAGTTATAGAAAGCTCAGTATAGCATGAATGAACTCAAAGGAGTCTAAGACTAGTAGCATTCAGAAGAGATGGAATGATACCCTGGTAGTGGAATAAGGGCGTAATTGTGATAGATAAAGGATGACGTTTGAGCCTTCGATCGAGTAATGATTTGATGAAAAAAAGAGAGAGGGGATTTTAGGAATTGTACAGGATTATAATACCCATGCAAGTTGACTCATAAGGGAGCTAAGTTTCAATAGAATGATGCTTGCGAACGGAGTTTCCAGACATTGAAGGAAAGATTAACTTCTAGCACCGATTCTAACACTCCCAGAGGGAAAAATGGTTATGCTACCTATTGTGACACTTCAAGAATTGGATTGTGTTGTGTACTGATGCAGGATGGTAAGGTTGTAGCTTATTCTTCTCGACAACTAAGAAAGCACGAGAAGAATTGCCTGACCCACGATTTAGAGTTAGCCGTGGTGATTCATGCACTAAATATTAGAGGCACTACTTGTATGGCGTTCATGTTGATATCTATATGGATCATACGAGCCTTCAGTATATCTTCAAGCAAAAGTAATTAAATTTACGTCAGAGGAGATGGTTGGAGCTACTAAAGGACTATGACGCTGATATTTTATACCATCCAGGAAAGCGAATGTAGTAGCTGATGGCCTCACCCGTAGATCTATGGGTAGCATGTCATATTTACAACCAGGGAAGAATGGGATAGCTCATGACATTCATCATCTAGCTAGTCTTGGAATTTGATTACTAGACTCAGGTGATACTTGAATTACTATCCAGGACACGACAACATCCTCTTTAGTAACTGAAGTGAAGGAAAGCCAGTACGAGGATCCTGTGTTAGCTCATTATAGGGATGCAGCCCCTCATAAGGAGAAGACATCATTTGAGATTACAAAAGATGGGGTCCTCAGGTATCAAGGACGATTATATGTCCCTAATATTGCAGGGCTGCGTCGGCAAGTTATGGGAGAAACTCACTATTCTTGTTATTCCGTCCATCCAGGAGCAACAAAGATGTATCATGATATCAAGGAAGTATATTAATAGGACGGAATGAAAAAGGATATAGCGGAGTTTGTTGCTCGGACCCTAACTGTCAGCAGGTTAAGATTGAGCATCAAAAACCCGGTGGATTATTGTAGGCTACAGAGATTCTGACTTGGAAGTGGGAAGTAATTAATATGGATTTCATCATAGGCTTGCCTCTTACCTAGGGTCAGTTCAATTCCATATGGGTGATTGTTGACAGGCTTACAAAAGTAGCTAATTTTCTGCATGTGAGAGCTACATATTCCGCAAAGGATTATGAAAGGGTTTACATTAAGGAGATAGTACGACTCCATGGTGTACCTATATCTATTATCTCGGATAGAGGAGCTCAGTTTAAAGCTAATTTCCGGAGGACCTTCCAAAAAAGGATTGGGGACTCAGGTAAGTCTTAGTACCGCATTTCATCCCCAGACAGCCGGACAAGCTGAGCGTACTATTCAGACACTTAAGGATATGTTACGGGTTTGTGTGATAGACTTCAATAGTAGCTGGGATGATAATCTGTCGCTTATTGAGTTTGCGTATAACAATAGATATCGTTCCAGTATTCAGATGGCTCCATACGAAGCTCTTTACGGACAGAAGTGTAGGTCGCCTATAGGATGGTTCGATGTTGGGGAAACTAAGTTAGTAGGACCAGAATTGGTACAACAGGAAATTGAGAAGATTAAGATTGTACAACAAAGGCTATTAGCAGCTCAAAGCCGTTAGAAGTCGTATGCGGATAATCGATGATGAGACTTGGAGTTTCAAGTTGACGGCTGGGTATTCCTAAAGGTATCACCAATGAAAGGCGTTATGAAGTTCTGTAAGAAAGGTAAACTTAATTCGCGGTACATTGGACCATATAAGATCATACACAAGGTAGGACAGGTAGCATATGAGTTAGACTTGCCTTATGACTTCAAGTCGGTACATTCATGTGTCTATGCTTCGTAAATGTATCGGAGATCCTTCTAGAGTCGCATCAATTGACAATGTTCACGTCACAGAGCTGTTATCATACGAGGAAACTCCCATTACTATACTAGATAGACAGGTTCGGAGATTGAGGACTAAAGGCGTAGCTTCAACGAAAGTACTTTGGAGAAATAATAACGTGGAAGAAATGAATTGGTTAGCCGAAGAAGACATGAAGTCTAGATATCCTCACTTGTTCCTTCTTCCAAAGAAGAATCCGACTGAGACATCACAGCCTTAAGGTACGTGTATGGATTCTTGTATTAGTTATTATCATTGGTCGTGTGAGGCCATCGTCGTTATTGATGATTGTGGTCATGTGTGGCATTGAATTATTGAGTTTTCTACAGGAAGGGTTGATAGTATTACTATTACAAAGGCGACTCTGCCAAAATTTATATGGATCCCGAGAAGTTAAACATTCGAGGACGAATGTTTCTAAGGGGAGAATGATGTTACATTTCGCGTTTTCGTACGTTAAAGTTTCATCGTAAGTTAATTGACATAGACTCCGGGAAAATATTATTTTTGAGGTTTTAAGCATTTATGCTATTTATAACAGGGGATAAATAAGTGTTGTGGAGGTTAAAGGTAAACGAATCAAGGAAAATGAGTTTCAAAGTTGTCCATTTGGGATAAAATATGGTCCGAGCCATAATACCCAGTATTTATGGACTAATGTCATACAAGGCACCCCCATGACCGCGATAGTAGGGTACATAAAGTGTGTTAAAAGTGATAGTATTTTAAGTAACTTAAGATAATTCTTAATTATGTGGATAGTTAATTAATTATTAGTTAATGGGAGAATTAATAAGTTAATTAAGAATTAGTGAATGATTAATTAGGATCTTAGATGAAGACTAGAAGGCCTTAACGTGGCAGCCAAGAGAGCCAAGGATTTTGACTCATTAAGTTCATATATAGGTGGCACATATGAGGCTTAGTAATATAGTATGTGGGGCCCAACCCACCAAGCTTTAAAAACATCTCTAATTTGCTTTAAGAGATGTTGATATCTCTATCATATGAGAAAGGAAGGCTTCAACAAACTCAAACAAAAATGTGCATCTTAGTATCTTAAGTAACGTGATTTTCTTGAAACAAAATTCAAGCAAGATCTCTTAGCATCTTAGCAACGTTAGATGTTGCAATTTTAAGGGAGTACGGTGCAATCTTTGTTAAGAATATCATACGGATTTTTTCCTACTCCGATCCGCCGTTATGTATTTTGTCGCAATTGATGTATGTTCGAGGTATTGTCAAGAAAATAGGCTCAGGTATATTAATGCTATCCCTTCTTTCTTTTTGGCATGATCAAAATGATACAAGCGAAACGAGCAAATGCACAGCTTTCATAAGTGATTCTATCCATAGAAGTACTAGGGGTGTCTATGTTCTTGATTCCCCATGTGACATATTATTATATATTATGTTCATGGATCTCAAAATAATACGTAGTTGATAAAGTTTATCCAAAAGGTATATTGATCTTATTAACATATTTTTTATGCATTTCATTCATTTATACATGTACATTGACCCATGACCAGATGGAGTTATATAGACGTATATTATATGTACATGGATATGGGAAAAGCTCACGAGGTTATATACGCACCACCACCTGATCAGCTGGTATATGTTGATGATTTTTCCCACAGTGGCCGAGATGATATGATGAGATGCCTTCAGAGGCTTGATGATGTTATGTATACCTATACCTATGCATGGCACGGCATTTATACGCACGTACATGACATTATAAATGTTTCAGGATTTACAAGTTATTTAGACTTACAGGAAGAATTCTTTATTCCATGTTTCATCTATGTCTTTTATGTACTGATTTTCATGCCTTACATACTCAGTACATTATTCGTACTGACGCCCTATTTCTCAGAGCCAACATTTCATGCCCGCAGGTACATGTAGATAAACTGAAGGTCCCCCTTCTTAGGATCCTTGATCAGCAAGAGTTGGTGTGCTCCATTTGATCTGGAGCTGCTTTTGATTTTGGTACGATATATTTGTAGACATATATGGGTATGAAGGGGCCCAGTCCTATCCTTGTGCAGTTGTATATTCTATTAGAGGTCTGTAAACATTATGTATAGTTGGATATATAGTTGTCTATAGCAGCCTTGTTGGCTCGCGTATGTTATACTCGTAATTCAGTGTCACACCTCCTTTTTCCCGAAAGGGTGGGATAAGGGAGTTTTTATATTTTAAGTGACATAATCAAAATGGGATTATTTATTTATTTAGAGTCACCACTTGGGATAATTATATGGTGTCCCAAGTCACCAGTTTAAATCCCAAATTGAGGAAATTTGACTCTGTTCTAAAGTCTACGAAACCAGAAGGTCGGGTAAGGAATTCTATTAACCCGGGAGAAGGTGCTAGGCATTCCCGGATTTCGTGATTTTAGCACAGCCGCTTTAATCATACCTGGCTTAACTGACTTGTTTAATTACGTATTTTAGAACCTATGTGAATTTACCTTTATCGCTTCTAACTATTCGATTATTCGTGATTATGGAATTACCTTGAAACGAGTCACGCGGACGCGTATTTATTTTATTTAGTGCGCTAAAAATCGTGTCACGCGTACGTATACATAATTAATAGCACTTAATTAATATTAAAATTATTTGGTTAAAGTCACTCGAACGTGTACCTTGATTTTGGTCGCATAACCTTCTGTTGCAACTAAACACAAACAGTATTCATTAGAAACCAAGCTACTCAGGAAAAGATCAATCACCAATCTCTACAACAAAACAGAAGGGATCTTTCGAATTATTTAGCTGAATTTGAATATGGAGCGCTAATTAGAAAATAGAGCTTCTTCACATTAGGCGCACTGTTATTGAAACCTATAATACATTCGTTTTGTTTGGTGGATTACGAATCATGTCACACGTACGTGTACACAATTAATAACACTTTAATATTTTAAAATATTCGGCCGAAATTGCGCGAGCGCGTACTTGGATTTATTTTGGAAATCGGCGCTTAAATCATGTCACGCGTACGTGTATTTTATAATTCAAACTCAAGCTCGACATTTCACGGTCATGGTCTTGAAATGAAAGGGGGGAAAGACTTCTTAATGTATTCGATATTCAGAGATTTGAAAAGTGGAGATTATTATGCTCCCAAAAAAATGGCTCGAACTGGTTCTTAAACTTAGAGCTCGATCCACACAGGTGAATATTCAAGGGAAGCTATTTTGCTTAGGAAAACTCAAATTTGGTTAGGGATGATTCCTAGAGCCCTGTGTAATATTTTTACCCATTCCTGATTTATACAGGTGGGAGAAAGTGACAAACCAGGGAAGTTTTCTCTTTAGAATTAGTAGCTTCTTTTGTAATTCTAGTTTCATGATAGTTAGCATATGACAGTAGCTTTACATTGGTTCAATACGCAAGCTTTGTTGCTGTGTGTGTTGATATTTGCTGCGTGGTCTAAAATATTCATGCACATATTAATCTTCTCTCTTCCTATGCAACTATCAACGAGTTATGAATTTTCATGGGTCTAGATTCTCTTTATTACGTACAAAATGACATGGCCATCGTGCATCACATAAAAGATGTTGAAACAATATCACGTAAGCTTATAGAAGAAGCTTAGTGTCCAAAGTCGCGCGAACGCGTACCTCAATTTATTTTTGGGATCATAATTATATCACGCGAACGTGTACACAATCACCATAATAGATCAAAAGCGTGTCTAAGAGTATAGATCAATTAAAAGTGCGCCTAAAATTTTATTATTATTAATTTTTTTTTGTTAAGAGATAATATAATATGACGCAAAAATTTTGCAATTTCTAGGCCTAGTTTTGTTAATCTCCAGTAAAGCATTTAAGGCGTCGGAGAAGTTACTATTTCTCAATATGTTAATATCTTCAATAAGTAAATACAAAGAACAATGCTAAGAGAAAAAAATTTAAACCCTTCGATTTAGCCATGGTTTTGGAAAATCTTTCATTAAGATTACATGAGCAAGAATAAATATTGTTAACTGCCTAATTATAATTTCAAAGAAAATAACTAAAGAAAAACATGAATAAGTTATATTGACACCGTTGGATATTTAGTAATGTTAACGAATTTTGAAGATTTATGATTTTTTTTTCAAGAAATTGTTATTTGAAAATGGCTGCCGACTAGCGCCGTTCATCAAGTTGAGCACAGACTTAACTTGTCTTTTGACTTTCATAAAGCATGATATGTTTTTGGTATGTAAAAGGATCAGATAATTAAATTAATTTTACACTAATTTGTAGGTCTAGTTTGAGGGCTAAGGAAGATGGTGATTTAATATTAACAAAAATAATATAAAAAATGGCTAATGAAATTGGCAACGCTGTAATGTCTATGCATCTCACTTCATAAACGTAGACTTCCTTTCAAATATCGAACAAACTTAATCACACAACAAAAATATTTTTATAATTCCAACAGAGTAACAAACCAAAGGCAACAGAAAAGAATATGAAGGAGTAATTTATTGTCGCACACAAAATAACATCGCAAACAATAGGGAAAGAAAGTAGAGTAAACTTGTTAAGCAAGTTCTTTCTCTATACGCAAATCAGCAAGTACACGACTTTGAATCCAAAACTCGAACGAGAAAAAAACGACAATAATCGGACAAGACTCGCGAACCCGGACCGGAAAATTAGAACGAAGATCCACCACACTGCGAGTTTGAGACACCCTCGGCTCAATCAAATGCCATATTTGAAACCTCTCTTTTTTTTTCAATATCTCGTTTTTTTTTGTTACTTCTTTGCCTTTTCAAAATCTTGCCTAATCTTGTTCTCCCCTCTTTTTGTTCCCTCCGTATCCTCTATATATAAGAGTAGTTCATCCTTAACCCCTCTTTTTGTGAATTGAGTTCGTGAGAATTTTTTGGTGTTAGATCGTATGTATGTGTGTGATGTGGGTAAGAGACGTGGGGGCATGGGAAAATAATTATTTTTTTTTAAATTAAAAAAAAAGTCAAGTAAAATTCAATAAAAGTACTAAGACAAAAAATATTAATTAACTTGACTTTTAGATATATATATATATGTATGTATGTATATATATATATATATATATATATATATATAAAAGAAGGTGAAATATTTACATATAATTTAATGACACTAAAAAAAATACCATAGCTTATTCTAATTGAAAGGAAATCATATTCTCACACACACACACACACACACACACACACACACACACACA
>ML349685.1:1040-26600 GCA_005239505.1 Nicotiana paniculata | reverse complement strand
CTAACTCTAACTCCTCCATTCATCACACATATCTTATATATATGTGTTGGGTATGTACAAAGAGAGGAAGAAAAAAAAGGAAGAAAAAGAAAAAGAGAGACAGACGAGAAGAAAGAAAAAATAACAGAAAAAATAAGTAAGAAAAAAAGAAAAGAGAGAGAGGGACGGCAGAAAGGAGAAAAGAAAAAAAAATTTGAAAGCAAAAGAAAAGAAAAGAAAAGAACGAGTTCGTGGATTTCGTTCGTGGTTTCGGGTTCGTGATTTTAAAAGTTTTATAATTAGTAGATTAAGTCGCTTACTGAGTGAGATTTTCGCAAAAAGGTAACACTCAATCTCCTTGGTTAATTTAAAGTCATGTATAACCGATTGTATGATGTTTGTTTATTTAAATTCAATTATTCTTTCGCTTTCTTTTGTATTTTTAAATAGCGTCGATTTCTTCTTGTTATTTATATATGTATATATATGTTTGGGAATTTAAAGAATCATACTAATCTAAATTTTGTTCCTAACTTTTAATTTTTAGTTCTAATCCATTCTTTTGCCATAATCCACGTGAAATTTTAGACTATAGATAGTTCGTAAAATTGTTTAAAGGTTTTGTCAACAAAAAATACTTTTTTTTATTTTGTGATTGTTTGCCATATTTCTTGATTTTAAGTGTTGTCCGTGTTTAAATATTTATATCATTCTATTTTCTTGATCAATTACATTTTAGACTATTAATTTTTAGTTTAATTAAATAAGAATGTGCGGGATGATTCAAAAGTCAGTTGAATACTATGATTCCAATTTTTATTTTTAGGTTTCACGTGCATATTTACTAATTTGAGTGTTATACAAGAATGATTATTTTCCTTTGTACTGTTTGTCCAAGAATTTCATTTAAGTAGTTTTTATTAAACCTTCTTTTATTTTAGTCATAATTTCATTAAATAATGTCATTTTAATCTTTTCAATATTTTGATAACAACAAAACAAGAAGAGTGGTAATTTTTTTTTTGTAACAAGATGAATAACGAACTAATTGAGGACTCGTTGCAAATAAGTAAAATATTAATAAATAAAAATACATATATCGAATATGAAAGAGACAAAATAAATGGAATACTTTAAATACGTTAGAAAATTTTAGACGTACTTGAAATATTAGCCCATGTGTTCATACCCGAACCTTGGGTTGATATGCTTAAATAATAAAAGGATCATGTGCGCATTCCGCGTCTCGATGCCTTTAGATTTAAAAGTAATTATGCTATAACCATGTGTATATTCCGTACCTTGGTTTAATATTTAATTTCAAAGAAGTACCTTGTGTGCGTTCCGCATCTTGGTAAACACAACTAATAAAAATATAATAATTAATTAAGCGATAATAAATAAGCCATGATCAATAAAATACAAGAATAGCTAAAAATTGATTTAAGCCTTACATGAGTCAATAAAGCGACCGTGCTAGAACCGCGGGACTCGAGGGGTGCCTTACACCTTCCCCTCGGTCAACAGAATTCCTTACTCAGTCTTCTGTTTTCGTAGACCATAAATTAAGAGTCAAACCATCCTTTGTTAAGGGATTCAAGATAAAAGGTGGCTTGGAACACCAAAACTCAATTCCAAGTGGCGACTCTAAATAATAAATAATCCCTTTTCAAAACGTCACTTCAATTGGAAAAACTCTTCACCAACCTCGTAATAGGGTTGTGGGACATAAAAGAGGTGTGACAAGAGACAAAATCAGGAACTCAAGGTTTCGGACTAAAGACTAGGGTTTTAACACAACAACTCAGATAAAGAGAGAGACTTAAATAAATCGCTAAAACACAGTAGAAATCCTAGGATAACAATGAAGAATCATAGGAAAACCATTTTAAAAAGGGGTTATGAAACCCTAGTTTGAGGATGAAGAATCATTTTAGGGAAAACGGAACAACCTTTGAAAACACCAAAAATGGCTCATAATATGCCAAGATCTGTTACAGATCTAAGAAAATCAGAGACTAGTAATTAGGATTTCACGGAGACAACCCAAAGAGAAGGAGAAATGGCTTAGAAACTACTGGTTCTAGCCGGAAATAACAGAATCTTACTCGGACGGCCATGGATGGCAGGAGAACGGCATGAACAGTCATGGGGTGAGGTGAACCACTTCAGGACCTCCAGACAGTGATACCCGGTGCAGGGGGGAGCCATGAAGCTAAGAGGAGTGAGGACCCATGGTTTCCGGCAAGAGAGGTAGCCGGAGAAGACGAGTCATCTTCATCGGAGAAGAAGAGACTAGAAGTCTCTAGAAGAGACGAGAGAGAGAGTTAGAGAGATGAGGGACCGGTGAGAATGAGAGAGGTCGGGGGGTTAGTCTAGGGTTTAATTAAGGTAATAGAAATTTGGGTCGTTGATCTAATTTGATCAACGGCTCATATCGGTTTGGGGTTTGGCTGGGTATAATATGGTCTGGGGTGGGATGTTTTGGGCTAGTTTAATTGGGTGGGTTTGGGTTTAATTGGGGCTAGAATGTAAATAAAATGTGGCTAGCGGTTAAATACTCAATTAAAATGTTAAATGCTTAATTAAAATTAGTTAAAATAACTAATAATCAGAAGAATGAAATTGGTGATTAAGAAATAAAATAAAAATGGTTAATCAGTATTAAAAAATATAAATGACCAATTATTGGATAGAAATAGCATAAAAATACATGGTTAGGCTATAACTGCAAAATTATTGCAATTATAGCCAAAAGGTGCCAATTTGGCCGATTGTGAAATAATTTGATCTTACCAAGACCAAAAATAATGTATTAAGTCAAGATATGTCTTTGAAATCATTTGTAATGCAATTTACAATTAATTATTAGAGATAAAAATACTTGATAAATTAGAAATAAATTTATAAAATATGAGAAAATTATGGAAAAATACCAATTGTTATGGAACTTGATTTTAAAGGTATATATGCAAATTTAAAAATAATTTGAGGAAAAATTGGGTATCAACAATCGTCGATGTTAAACTCCGAGAAAAAAGCAAACCCTTGCGGAGTGACAAAATACGGATATCTTCCAGTTACTTTAAGTATCACTTAACGTTTCCTCACACTCATTTTTTTGCATAACAACAATATCAATTTATCGTACTCCATTGTACGTGGCAATTTAACATGACACTGTGCAGGTAAACTGTACCTGACATAGTTATTCTCATCACAACCTCGCCCTCCCAATATAATGAAACTCTTATTCTACGCTCTTCAGACATAATGAAAAAATGCTGGAGAATTTAACAACAACAACGTTTGAACGAAACTTAAAATATTTTTTGAATGATTTTTCCTACAATCCTAACATCTTTATATAGAAAATGGCTAGCTGGGGAAAAAAAATTATGTATAGCGCCCAAATTCTGTGCGCTATACGCATTTGAATTATTGTTATGTCAGTTATTATTGGTGGCGCCAAAAAAGGTGGTATAGCGCGCAAAACAAAAACACTATATGTATAGCGCACAAAAGCACTGCGCTATACTCGGGCAAGTTTTTTGTGTCAGGGTATAACGCACTAATTTTGTGTGCTATACCTTAACGGCAAAAGTTACCGTTAAAATATAGCGCACAGAATTAGTGTGTTATATATACTTTTGTAACTTTTTTTTAACCACCTATTAAGGTTCTTTTTGTCCAAAAAGATATTATTTTGGTTCCGGACTCGTATTTTATCAAAGAGAAGAAACATTACCCCCAAATGGAGAAATCTGCGCAGGTCAAAATCCATTAATCAATAAGGTCAACTTAAATAGAGGATTTCTAGATATCTGCGACTGCGAGTATTAATTTAGTATATATATTTTGAACCAAACTCACAATCATGTGCAACTCCGTGTTAGATCTGAAACAAAGATATATACTTAATATTAAAAAAATCTCATTTCCGAAAATCATGCTTGATCTATTGATGATACTTTAATTTCTTCTTGCTTCCTATTATACACCAAGATTATATATCCTTCTTCTTCTTCTTCTTCTTGATATTAAAATGTTATGGCAAAACATCAAACCACTTTTTCCACTAGTTTCCGATCCTCTAGCTGCATTCTTGTTTTTCTCTCGGTCTTATCATCCATTCCTCTCCTCTACTGGTCTTATTTCATTGGCTATGGCTATTGTCATAATGTCCAGATGACAGTACTAAACCATGTCCAAATGAACAAAGAAAACGTACCAATTAATCTCCTTAAATGCCCAAAAGCTTGGAACAATCTCGTCTACTCATCAAAACCACCTCAAAGACTCCTTAAAGTTGCTCTCTTTGTCAAGAAATGGCCAGAAAAAAATCAGGCTGGAGGAATGGAGCGACAAGCGCTGACACTCTATCTCGCCACGAGATTCATATCTTCACAGTATCGTCTTCATCCTCCATTAACTCATTATCATCCTTTAATATGAGCAACCTCCATTTTCACTTCTCGAGACCTATGGCTTCTGGATCTCTAGACCAAATTGTTGCTTGGAAACAATTTCTAACAGAAAGCGCAACTGCATCAAGGCCTTTTGATGTGATTCATACGGAGAGTGTAGGGCTCAAGCTTACTAGACCAAATAACATGAATAATCTAGCGGTTAGCTGACATGGAATTGCTTATGAGACCATACATTCTGATATTATACAGGAACTCGTACGAAATCCTGAAGATTCACAATCATCTGCATTTGCTGGTAAAATGATGAAGGTTGTTGAAGAGGTAAAGTTTTTCCAAAATTATGCTCACCACGTCGCCACGAGTGATCATGTAGGAGATGTACTAAAAAGGATCTATATGATCCCAGAAGAACGCGTGCATATCATTCTAAATGGTGTCAATGAAGAGATATTCAAGCCTGATATTTCAAAGGGCAATGATTTTAGGTTAGAACTTGGTATCAGAGCAGATAAATTGAAGTCGTCCATAATCCTAGGGTTAGTTGGGAGGCTGGTTCAGATAAAGGACACCATTTGATGTTTGAAGCCTTAAAACAAATTTTCAAGGAGAACTCAACATTCAAGGATAGTGTCATTGTTCTAATAGCTGGAAATGGTCCGTGGGGTGATCGATACAAAGAGCTTGGATCAAATATGATGGTTTTGGGACCACTGGAAAGAGAACGACTGGCAGGCTTCTATAATGCAATAGATATATTTGTACACCCGACTTTAAGAGCTCAAGGTTTGGATCAAGTCCCGTTGGAAGCAAACCTAGTTGGTAAGCCCGTGATGGCGACAAAACTGGCAAGCTTTACTGGTTCTATCATTGTGAGCAAAGAGATGGGGTACACATTTGCACCTACAGTTGGGGAATTGAAGAAAGCGTTGTATGAGGTTTGGGAGGACGGAAAAGAAATGCTGCAGCAGAAAGGGAGAGGGGTTTGAAGTTGTTTACTGCTACAAAAATGGATGTTGCATATGAAAGGCTGAAAGGTTGTTTCTTTGTATCTCAACTACTGATGAAGCAGAGAACCATGATGAAGACTATTGTATCTACCAACCGACCTCGTGATCGTATACATCAAACCATACTAAAGAGTGATAATCGAATACACGTGTCATGTATTCATTGAGTTGATGTTAACATCGAGCTCGGCTCATTTTGATTAACTAGGCAAGTCAAAAGGAAACTGAATTGCTTGAATTGAACTTTCTATTCCTAACTAATAATGGTTTTAGTTAGATGTAACCCCGCAGCATTACTATTGCAGGTTTCTGTACTATCTATTATTTCTACAACTAGAGTTTTGATCGTCAAGCCAAAACCTATTAGTACAATTCTTTTCGTAAAAATAGCACGGGCTAGCCAGTTTTCGGACTGGTTATTTAAAAATAGCCAGTATTTTCAAAGTCACTGAAAAATAGCCACTACTTTGCTGCAACACGGAAAGTTTCAGCATAATATACTGGAGATCGGTGCACATTTGTATGAAGATGCTGGAACTCCAACACGCGGAAAGTTCCAGCATAATATACTGGAGATCGAAGCACCTGTGTATGAACTTCCAATATATTATGTTAGATCGGTATATTATACTTTTGAAACTGTGGTTGTTTTTGAATGACCACTTGTAAATCTGACTATTTTTTAATTTCTCTCATTCTTTTCCTGCCAAATGAAGCCCATAATATATATTTCTACAGAATTTTCCAACTAAAGTTCCAATATAACAAAAGATAAGTCTCCCTTTTCTCAATGAGTAAAACCATTTTCTATAGAAAATATATTCCTCCATGGTTAATGCACTGCACCATATTCACGGCAATATTACTTCGATAACCAGAAACTCCTCTAATTTTCTTTTTCTTTTTCTCCTTTTTTTGTTGGTTAAATTTTTCAAAAAGGAAAGAAAAATACAAACATTATATATGTTTAATACTATCTTCCTTTATATTATCTTTTACTAAGTAGTAGTAATTAAAAATAACTGTTTCACAAATACCATCCCTTAGCTGCCCTCCTAAGCTAGCCTTGGCTTTTTCAAATTAATTTATTATCTTTTGTCACATATTTTGCAGACACAATTTTTAAAAGAGTTCAAATTTTACACTTGGAGAGTGTATAAAAAGTAGTCATACGCTTTCCAAGTAATTGGCACATCTTAGCATAAATAAATATTGAAGAAACTCAAAGTGCAAATGGACGGTGATGTCAATTGGCTTGAAAACTTCAGTAAGACTATTTTCATGTTCCAATTGAACACTGTCCACNTAAGAAGAACAAAAGATCTTTCTTGATCAATCCCTTTGCCCCTCATTCTTCAAGAATAAGGAAGATCCTTTTCAAGTTTGAATTTGTTCATTTGGAATCTGGGTTCTTCTACTTCATATTTATTTAATATGAATAATTCAAGGTCCTGTCATTATACAATGCATTTAATAATAGAAAATTTTGATTTGTCGTAGAAGGTAATTGCGAAGTCTTGATAGCCCCTCTAGCAAGGTGTGATGATATAATTTCTATGCCTGATGTCATGAGTCAGTGGATAGCAATAAAATACTAATAAATAAATAAATAAATAAAGTAACAAGAGATGAAACAAATATATGGACGAGCTTGATAAATGGGTAAATCTGCTAGAGCCTCCAAAAGAAACAGATATATACATTTAGATGTTGAAATAATAGAGAGAGAGAGAGAGAGAGAGAGAGAGATTTGAACAAAAGAAATTTGATTCTCTGAAAGGAAAAAACTAAAGAAAGGGAAACCATAAAGGGAAGGTGGGACCTCAAAAGGGGTCCCCGAATTGATTTTATTCAGAATAGGATGATGAGCCAAAAGAGCAGTAATGGAGAGAAAAAGGGGGAAGAGAAGACAACAGTTGTAGCAATAGACAAAGATAAAGGAAGCCAATATGCATTAAAATGGGCAGTTGATAATCTTCTTGGCAAAGGCAAAACTGTTACTCTTCTCCATGTTAAACTCAGACCTTCTAATTCCCTTCCTAATGCAGGTTTTTTCTTCTCCTTCAACATATATTGTTTTTCTATATCTTTTCTTCTTTTTGGTCCATGTAATATTTATGCACACAATATTGTTCTTTTGTTCTCCTCCTTTCTGAGTCTAATCATATTCACATTGTTCTTCAATCCTATTTGGCATTTATTTGTTGGGCCAATCCATTCAGATTCTTTCACAACTTTTCTTGTCCATTCTAAAGTTTTCATCTAGATGGTACTCCTCCCTTTGTCTCAATCTATGTAGCATAGTTTGACAGGGGGCGGATTGTAAAAGAATGAAAAAAATTTGGAACTTGTCATCCTAAACATGCCAAAAGATCTATGTGGCTACAAAAGCATAACATTAAAGAGTTAAATGAGAAGTTTAAAGTTAAATTGTTTTCAAATACAAAAAGGTATTGTTCTTTTTTGAACGAGCTAAGGAAACAGTATCACACAAAAAAAAAACGGGAATGGAAGGAGTATCTTATTTCTGATTTTGGATGAAACCTTTCATTATATCCTTGTATACACAACAACCCAACGAGTGTGAAATCCAACCCAGATTTAATTCTTCCCAAATATTGGAACAATAACTTCCAAAATGGAAGTAATTTTCTCCACAAAGATGATATGAAGTATTTTTAGTCGATAAAAGGTCTCTTTCTTGGCTTTAGACAAAGTCGGATCCAAAATTTAAACTTGATGGTTTCAATCTCTAAAGTTCTCTAAGCACTGAACTTCTGAACTTCTGAAATTATGAGTTCATAATTTGGTACTTGTTACAACTTTACTGTTTTTTCACATACACATCTATGTTCCGAGTTGAAAATAGTGGGTTCAGTTGAACCCATTGTCCAAAGCCTACATCTGCCAGGGGCGTAAGGGGTTATCCGAACCCCCTTCGCCGAAAAATTACATTGTATATATAAGGCAAAATCTATTTTTTATCTCGATATATTAAATTTTGAACCCCCTAACACAACTCAGAAGTGTAGTTTAGTGGTTAAGGAGGTCCAAAATCTTGATAAGGTCATAGGTTCAATTCCCATTAGCTACAAAAAATAATTTTTGAACCCCCTTCCTGGAGATCCTGCCTCCACCACTGGTCATCTGCCACTGGCTTTAAACATGCACTCCATACTATCCACTAAGTCAACAGAAAAGATGGAACACGTTCAAAGCATTTTTTTACGTATTTGGAACAACGTTTCTTTCTCAGATGTTAATGACGGAACTCCCAGAGTATATAGAAGTGATCCTGATAGTCAAGCAAAGGAATTGTTCTTACCTTTCCGTTGCTTCTGCAACCGCAAGAATGTAAGTGTACGCTATTTCTTACTCAGTCACTCTTTCTCAATTATTCTTCCTCGTGTTCTTGCAAACGTTCTTTCATTTTCTGAATCAGTGTTTCTCTCTTTGTCATAGATCCATGTCAATGAAGTTGTAATCGAAGGCATAGACATAGCAAATTCCATAAGTGACTATGTTGCAGCCAATGTGACAGAGAATATGGTGGTAGGAGCTGCATCAAGGAATGGTTTCGTTAGCAGGTACTTTTTATTATTCCCAATAAGCTGTAGACTTCACCAATTCCATATCTAGCTACTTACAACACTTAGACTCAGAAGATTCAAGACGATGGACGTTCCAAGCTCTGTCTCCAAGATTGCACCTGGCTTTTGTACAGTTTATGTGATCGCGAAAGGCAAAGTTCTATCAATACGTAATGCATCCGCTCCTGTCCCCAATCCACCCCCTTCCCTGCTGCAGAATCAGACCAGCTCCTCTCTTGGTGCTAAGCTTGGCTTCATTGAGGCACGTTATGCACCAAGCAACGACTCAAGAGGTCTGCTTTGCACTAGCGTATTGCATTAATTTCTGTCAATAAAACAATAATATTGTTAAAACAGGTTTACACTGTCCTATTTCAACAGGAAGTATGGCTGATAGGTCACCGTACGCACCACGAAGTTCAACTGAAGATTCAGATTTCATCAAGTAAGTTTTTCAGACAATCAGGAAATGGACAATACTTTATGCAGTATATAAGAGGAACTGCAAAATTTACTACTCGAAAGGGTTGACTAGCATAGAACAACTCAACTTTTATGTCTCTCTTTCAACAGGTCCCCATTCAACAGAGGTAAACCTGTAAACAGATCATATGGAGACCTCTCAGTGGCAGAATCTGACATATCATTTGTGAGCTCTAACCGTCCAAGCTCAGACCGTACATTTCCGATCTCCTCTGACAGTCACGATTTGGGTCTTCCCCCTCGGCTTTCAAACAGCTCAGACACAGATAATAGATTTTCTGCTCCTCGGCTTTCAAACGGCTCAGAAACAGATAGCAGATTAAGCTTTGGATCATCATTCTCAGCAACCAGGTTATCTGAAGTTAATGCCTTCTCATCAAATTCTTTTGACAGTGCCAACGGATCAACCAACAACCTGGTATGCATTTCAACATCCAAAGTACAGTAATATCTGCGGAAATCATCTGTCAAGAAACACTAGATATCCAATATCATACAAGCAATCTACCAAGCACAAAATTGATTTTATAACTTTCCCAAGAAAAATAAAGGAAAATAAATATGGTGCAACAACTCTAATCATTTCAACCAAACACAAAATTGATTTTATAACTTTAACTCATCTTGGTCAAAAGTCTTTTGCTGGAACTTATCCTCATGCTTCCAGAAAATGTATTTCATCACCTCCTTTTGTTATGGTGGTGTTGTTACAGTGAAAGGTTTCTTTTACAACTATTACCACCAAATACAGTAGATTCATGGTAAACATTTTACTCTAAATGTAGGAAGACATTGAAGCAGAGATGAGAAGACTCAAGCAGGAGCTCAAGCAGACCATGGACATGTACAGCACAGCATGCAAGGAGGCACTTTCAGCAAAGCACAAGGTATTAATTTGAGGTGGTGAAAAATTCTGATGTGACCACAACATGGTACTTCTTATCAAAGTATAGTACATTAATGTATCAGAATATATTGGAAAGTATCCCTCTTGCAAACTGGAATCTAGCCTAAGTTCTTTCATGCAGGCATTGGAACTTCACCGCTGGAAAGTAGAAGAAGAACAAAGAATAGAAGAGGCACGATTAGCTGAGGAAGCAGCACTGGCCGTTGCAGAGAAAGAAAAAGCAAAGTGTAAGGCAGCCCTTGAAGCTGCAGAAGAGGCACAGAGGATTGCCGAACGGGAGGCACAGAGAAGAATCCATGCAGAAAGGAGAGCATTAAAAGAAGCTGAAGAGAAGAAGAAGGTATTGGATGCCCTTGCACAAAGTGATTGTCGCTACCGTAAGTATACAATAGAGGAGATTGAAGCAGCAACAGATAACTTTGCAGCGTCTCGTAAAATTGGGGAAGGTGGATACGGGCCGGTATATAAGTGTTACTTGGATCACACGCAGGTTGCAATTAAGGTTCTTCGTCCTGACGCTGCTCAAGGAAGGTCACAGTTTCAGCAAGAGGTATGCGAATAGAGGAATTCTTCCTTTGGCAAAAGAAAGTCACTATGTGAAGACATTTAGGGAACATATGTGAACTGTTTATCTTGCAGAACAATAGAATCTTAACGTTGTGCTGTAGCATTCTAGCATCATGGTTCACGACCACTAAGCATCTTCGTAAATGCTTGTGTCCTTCTTCGACCAAACTACTCAGCGCTCAACAAACAAAACATGAGTAATCGGAACTACAGAGTCTCGCTACTTGCATATAATACAATATTGACGACACCACACCACCACCACCACCACCCTCCCCTCAAGAAAAGCGATACCAACCAAATCCAATTAGTCATACAGTAGTCCCAAAAAGGTTAGATTTTCTCATGCCCCTTTTATTTGCTCTGATGCAGGTTGAAGTTCTAAGCTGCATAAGGCATCCAAATATGGTTCTTCTACTTGGAGCCTGCCCTGAATTTGGCTGCCTAGTGTATGAGTACATGGCCAATGGGAGCTTAGATGATCGCCTCTTCCGAAGAGGACACACTCCAGTTCTTCCTTGGCAACTAAGATTCCGCATAGCTGCAGAGGTAGGTACTAGCCTCCTTTTTCTTCACCAAACCAAGCCAGAACCTCTAGTGCACCGGGATCTGAAACCTGGCAACATTTTGCTTGACCGCAATTATGTAAGCAAGATCAGTGATGTTGGTTTAGCAAGGCTCGTCCCCCCTTCTGTAGCTGACTCCGTGACACAGTATCGAATGACATCAACAGCGGGAACATTTTGTTACATAGACCCTGAATATCAACAAACTGGGATGTTGGGAACAAAATCTGATATATACTCATTTGGAATAATGCTTCTCCAAGTTATCACAGCCAGACCTCCAATGGGTTTGACCCACCATGTTGAGAGGGCAATTGAGAAAGGCACTTTTGCTGAGATGCTTGATCCGGCAGTTCGTGACTGGCCTATTGAAGAGGCGTTGACGTTTGCCAAGTTAGCACTCAAGTGTGCCGAACTCAGGCGTAAAGATCGACCAGATCTTGGCACTGTTGTGTTGCCTGAACTTAACAGGTTACGTTTACTCGCTGAAGAAGCCATGCCACAAATGCCTTTTGGAAACAGCCCAAAAACTCCATCTAGTGAAAGTCGATCTAGCTCTCAAGTAAGTGAACTAGAAGGCTAAGAGTAATAAGAACATCTTTTTTGATAAAGTTATCAAATCTTTTAACAAATTAAAAACAGTTTCAACTTCAAGAAAATAGCATGAAAATGCTACAGGCGGAAGAATGTTAGCGATGTTGATTGGCATACCCACCCTGAAGAAGAAACTTTCAAACACATAACAAGTCATGATTTTTTGCAGGTAATTTCAGGATATGATAGCAGTAAAAGCCGCTCAACCAACCCCTTTTCATCAGACGCAACATCAAGTGGATAACAAGAATATTCAAAACTCAAAGAGGCTGGAAGAGCCAAGATATTGGCAAGATGATGTTGACACCAAAGATACCACAAGTGATTTCTTTAATTTAGTTCATCTTCTAGGATATAGCTCAAGACAGCTGGTTTCATCCAGCTTCCAGTTGTTATTTATTTCTGCAAAAAGAAAATGATGCTTTAACTAAACTATGTTCATAAATATTGACAGACTTCTGACACCATGTTTCTGTTTGCTTTAGTTAAAGTTCTTTTCCGTTAAGATCCAATATAAGAAAGGTCATGTGGTATGAGAAACACTATAAAATTAAGGAATAGGAATTTCCTGTCCTCATTAGCTCTGACCAAGTAAATTTGACACATGAAGGTTAACAAGTTGGTGCAATTGATAAAATCCAAGAATTCCTCCATTACGATAAACAATGTCTGACATCTCACTTTGCTTCGCAAACCTTATCAGATTGAAATTCCACCTATAACTCATGGTACATCCCCTTCTGACAACAACTCAGATATTTTCTTCTTCTAAACTCTATTTTGACCACTCACTTATTGGACCATAGACTCCCATAAAGCCTCTCGAATATGCTGCCTATACTTTTAAAGACTACCGTAGTGGAGAAATTCCTCTTTTTCCTATCCCCCTATTCCAACTCCCCCCCAATCCCATAATACCAAAATTTAGCCAGCTCTCAGTTGGAATCATTTCTTTTCTCACCTATCTCCTTCTCCACATGCACCTGATATCTTATGCGGGTAACTTCTCCCGTTTTATTTCTTGTATGCATTACTGCCCTGTTGCCTATCCCCTCAATTCCACCTAGGTGAAGGCCCCTTTGCTCAGGTCATTTACCCCCCTCACATTGCATGAAATTATCTTAAACTTCATAAGACAGGTATCTCTTGCCTCCTCCCACTCTAAATATTTCCTAAGTGAATCATAATTGATATAGCATTCCAAATTCAATAACTCCCTCATCTTTTATGGTTTAAACCTCAAAATGTCTTCCACGGCTAGCTTCACACCATTTTTGTTGTATCTCATATGAGAGTTATATTGTCCTCTCCTCGAAACTTCCGAAGGACACCCAAGAATTCTTTGGAAATCCAAGATTTGTTTCTCCGCCCACTCTGATATTTTACTCTCCTCCAACCCCCCCCCCCCCCCCCAAACACACACACACAACCCGCCCTTCCCAAAAATTTCTTTTACCCCTCTCATGTTTCTGCCTTCATTCGTTCTTTTTTCCGTATCCATGTTTCCCATCCTCCACCTTTTACACAAGAAAAAAAACATATTGTCATTTCTAGCACCGCATACATTGCCCCTTTCCAAAAAAAAAAAATGATTACAGTATATTCCCAGCACAAACCTTGTGCTGATAGCTGTATTTAAAAATTACATACAATTTACAAGGCTTCCAAAAACTGTAAAATATATTCTACATTCTTCTACACAAAATTCTTTACAGCAAAAATTGAAACTTATAATACAGTTCATCTTAACTTTTTGAATGGAGCTACTCTTGCCTTCAAAAACATCTACTATTTCTTTTCTTCCAAACAGTCCACCAAATACAAGCTGGTAAAGCCCTCCACCATTTTTTTCTGACAGTTCCACCAACATAATTCCAGGATTTCAGCAGATCATATGTGTTTCCTGGCATTACCATTTCCGGTTTACCAGGGCCAGAAACAGCTGCCCCAGTTGAGATGTAAAGTTGCAAAGAAGAAAGAGATGACTATTGTTTTCAGATTCAGCTTTGCATAGGAAACATCTTGAAGTTAGATGTGTACCATTTCTTTACAGATTTTCTTGTGTTAAACAGGCCCTCCTTGCAACTAACCAAGTAAAGCAGTTTACTTTATATGTTAATCTTGACTTTCAAGATTTGTTTCCATGGCCATTTTGTATCCTGTTGTCCATACTGCTGAAAAAGACATATCTCTAACTGTTTATACTTCTTCGTTTCCATTGGTTCCTTTAAATACCTCCAAAGTTATGAAATAATACAACCACTCTCCCTGTTCCCAGTCATTTAGAACTCTCCTGAAGGTAAATTCCATCCATATTGACTCCATACTTCACTAATTGTAGCCTCATGCTGTAAGTATAGTCTGAAGATTTCAGCATATCTGTCTTAGTGGTTCATAGAATATCCATTTATCATTCCAGAATGCTATTTTCTCCTTCCATTTCCATGGCAAATGACAGAGAATGCAAATGTTAAGGTGGATGTACAGTCATACAAGATTTAACAAGATTAAAGATGATGGCATTTGGCAGAAGGTGGAAGTAGCGGACAAGAGAATAAAATAAAAAAAGGTCGATTCAGTTTTGTTCAATGTTCTCCATTGACCTCGAGATGCACTGGTCATATGTGTGAAACCATGATGATTCATGGTAGTAAAAGGGGATAAGATAGACCTAAAACCACATGGAAGGAAGTTGTCTAAAAACATGCAATCTTTTGAAATCCATGCAAACTTATTGAAAAATAGGGCACAAAAACAGTGGAAGAAAAAAATCTGTATTAGGCAACAATACAAATTAATCGAGATTAAGTTTTACTTATGTTGCTAATTCACTTTAAGTCCACCGCTCGCTAGGAGTCTCTTAGTCTTGTTATAGATTTATATACCAGTAGAAAATGTAGAAACTTCTAGTGCTAGAGAACCCTCTTTTCAAATACTAGATTGATATCAGTTTAAATTGAGCACGTCTTAGATAGTGAAGAATAATATAGCTGACCCCAACTAAATTAGTATTGACGCAAAGTTGTAGTTGTAGTTGTGGTTGTTGTGGTATATCAAGGTATGATATCTTTCTTTTGCAGAGAGAATTACTCTTTCTGTCCAAGGATAATGAATGCACTTAGATACACTTCATAGAAAGGAGTATTGTTTATTTGCATATTGTTGATGCATACCACATCTTTTGTAAAATTCCAGGACAGAAATGGACATGACTGTTCTTAAAATAAGACTTAAGACATCATATCTCCTTTTGATAATGCTTAAGGCATCATATCTTCTTCTTCCATGCATTCACTTTTTAGGTGTTACTAACACTCAGGTGTAAGTCCACCTAATACACTAAGGCAGATTTTGTGTCAATATATATGTCACAAAACTGCCCTTCCGCATACCTGCTGGAGTTTGTCTTCTTTCAGGTTACTAATCTTTAGTGTCTATTTGATTTTCTGTTAGCTTAGGTATCTGCTGCACCACGGGCAAAAAGCAACAGCAAGAACAAAGAGTTTAAGCAAACTATGGAATTAGAACAGAGAACAGTAACCTAGCAACTAAATTGTGCCACTCAGGTGAACTAACTGAAATGAGCTGGACAAGAATGTGGCCAAGAAAAAGCACAAATGACGATCTATAGAAAAAGAAAGAATTGAAAACAGCAGCTTCAAGTTATATCCTTTCTGATAAAATCAGTGAACGGGAAGCTGCACCCAGTGGCCGATAAAGCACTTTTACCAGAGTATCTCAAGAACTAGAGAGACAGACAGACAGATATAGAATAAAATATTTCAATTCTGTTAGGATCAAATCATGGTTAATAAACTGTTTCATCTGTTTCACATATTATGGCATACTTCGCAACATGTCTGAGGTGGATATTAATGACTCGCATATCAGAGGTTACTTATTCACATTCGTGAAGTTAAATTAGCATTCAGTAAGACAGGATGGGCATGCTTACTTGTTCAAATAACTGTGCACAATGTAATTGAGCAGAACTTCCAGATCATGCTATTCATCATCAGTAGTTCCAAAATATTTGATTACGGCGGACGTATTTCTTGAGATAGATTGTGATAAGCTCCTCATATGTCCAATTCTTTTTCTTACTGAACTCCAAATGTGCCTCTGAGCTTAAGTGGAAATCCCCTTTTCCCATGGCCTCAAACACAAGGGGTTCTGTTGCTATTGTAACACAATCATATGTATTCAATTTCTGTAAAGCAAAATCCAAATTTCGTCCCAGACTTCTATCCAAGTACGCATCAACAACAGAACCGTAAGTCACAAGATCGGGAACTACCTTCTCATGCTTCATATGTTCAAGTGTTACATGCAGATCCCAAAACAATGACATTTTTGAAAAAGCCAAAGCTCTAATATTGAAAGTAGTAAGATCAGGAAAAAATCCACTTTCTACCATTCTCACAAATTCTCTCTGCAAACTTTTCATTTTGAAGTTGGCAGCATAAGAAAGAAGTAACAGGTTCCACAAGAGATTTCCCACATTTCTCCGACAAAGGCCCACATCTCTTACAAACTGACCTAAACTATAAAACTTCTCTCTCTTCAGATAAGCCAAGGAGATCGACCTGATCGCCTCTTCCTCTATAAGAATTCTTGACATCTTAAGACGGCCATATGCAACTTCCATTTCACTCAGCGTACCAAAATTGCTGTAGTATATTACATAAGCATTTCCGGTAGCGGAATCAACAGGGAACCCCATGGAAACCATCTGTTTCAACATAATTTCCATCAACTCAAGCTGTCCTCTCTTTCCAAAACGAGAGATAACCCAAGCATAAATATCAGGAAGCAGGTCGGAATCCTTCAACTGAATTTGATGCAATATTCTAACAGCGACGTCGATATATCCATTGCAGCCACAGATATCAATCAGTTCTACAATTACATGAACATCTGGCAGAAATGAACTGATTAAAATTTCATCCCAAACAGCTAATGCTTTGACAAATAAACCATTACCGGCATAGCATAGCATCAGTGCTGACAAGGTAGAGTTATCAGGTATAAAACCTTCAGATTTCATATCAAGGAAAAGCCTTTCAGCAGCAAAAGGTAATTTTTTCCTATTGAAGCCCTGTATCTGTGAAGCACAATCTGCATAAGTACCATGTCGATTAATATTTCCTCCCTGTTTCTTGCGCCACGGTCTCTGCAATCAGCACAGTATACAACTTCCTTGTAACGGAAACATTATGAAATTATTGACCATATCTAAGGGGTTATTAGAGTCAGGGGCAGATGTAACATATTTCTTACACGAACATAGAATTTGTGAAAAAAACATTACAATTTTAACATCTCTGCAATATGAAGTTTAAAGTTAAATTGTTTCGAAATATAGAAAATATTCTTTTTGGGACAGACTAAAAAGTAAAGTGTGCTACATAAACTGGGATAGATGGAGTATTAAGTAATGGCAGAAGTGAACCGATCAAATTTAAATCATGAATAGGCTGATTCTGGTGGGTATACAAAACTAAAAATTCCATTTTTTTAACTTGAAAAGAAGGTAGACTATTTTGCTTGTATCAAGTGAAGGGTATCATTTTCTAGAATGTTCTAGCCATGATGGATAGTAGCGAAAATTGTACCTTTTCTGCAGAAGATTGATGCCAAAAGGGGCTTGGTTTTGGAGTTGCCGATACGAAGGCTGTGGACACGACTAACCCGACTGCCATGGTTGACTATCCTCACTAGCTCAGACGCCCAGTTCTCATGCCGCTAAACTAAAATCGGGGTTCCATTTCCCGGGTGTGCACGAATAGCCGCTTTTTAGGGTCGCTTTTTAAAGAATAGCCAACATTTACGATGTATTTAAAGTTTAGCCGCGTAATTTGAAGTTTCGACCAAGTTTTGTTATAACAATACAAGTGGCCATTCAAAAATAACCACATTTTTAAAAGTAATTGAAATTTAGCCATTTTTCATGTAAAGATAAATCAAAACGAAAACACTGTTCAAAATCCGTAAAATACTCCAGTATAATATACTGGAATTATACTAGAGTTTTAGTATGATATACTAACTTCCAACATAATATACTGGAGTTCCAGTATAATATGTCAGTTCAGCATAATATGCTGCAAGTTCATACAAAGGTGTTCCGATCTCCAATATATTATGCTGGAACTTTTCGCGTGTTGGAGTTCCAGCATAATATGCTGGAAGTTCATACACAGGTGTACCAATCTCCAGTGTATTATGCTGGAACTTTTCGCGTGTTGGAGTTCCAGCATAATATGCTGGAAGTTCATACACAGGTGTACCAATCTCCAGTGTATTATGCTGGAACTTTCTGTGTTGCAGCAAAATAGTTGTTATTTTTCAATGACTTTGCAAACGCTGGCTATTGTTGAATGACCAGTCCGAAAATTTACTATCCCGTGCTATTTTACAAATATATATGTCCTATTCATAGTATATAATATGCATTTAACAGTAAGGTACCCAGGGGACCAAACGAAAGGGCACTGAAAGGTCTTCAATTAAAGCTTCGCCAATACTTGAAAGACTCGAAAGACCTACTTGATGAGTTTCCTTATGAGTGAGTTCATAGGTGCCTTTAAGTCGAGTGTAGCAAAGGGGTTCTCCTAAGAGAAGCTTTAGCCCTTGAACTTGAAACGACTTTTATGGGCTGTTTCAGTAGTGACCGACTTTATTTTATTAGCTGTATAATTAGTGGCTTAGCTGTTAGCTGTCTAAAAGCTACGGTAAATAAAATCCCTTTTGAAAATAAATCACTAATCCGCGCATCTCAATTTGGCTCTCAATCTATCGTGTAAGGAACGAAGACCATAGGCATAGGGTAATAGCTCCTTACTTGTAATTGAGATAGGGGCTCGTTCGATACAAGTATTTCGTTTCGATCTCCTTCCTCTCTTCTTTCTATACAGAATTCTCAAAAAATGAGTCAACCTGTCTAAACTTCTCTACAAAAGTCTTCCCCTCGCTGCTGGTCTTTAAACAAGAAATTTTTCTTAAGCACCATTTTTGTTCAATAAGATACCAAAGCGGATGATTGACTCATTCCATACTAGAAATAATCGCAGAAAATCCTTTGATAAACCGGATTCCTATTTCTCAATGATATTCCACGATCAAGACAATTGGCTGAATCCCGTGAAACCATTTCATAGAAGTTCATTGATATCTTCTTTTTATAAAGCAAATCGACTTCGATTCTTGAATAATCCACATCACTTCTGCTTCTATTGGAACACAAGATTCCCCTTTTCTGTGGAAAAGGCCCGTATCAATAATTCTGATTTTACGTATGGACAATTCCTCAATATCTTGTTCATTCGCAACAAAATATTTTCTTTGTGCGTCGGTAAAAAAAAACATGCTTTTTGGGGGAGAGATACTATTTCACCAATCGAGTCACAGGTATCTAACATATTCATACCTAACGATTTTCCACAAAGTGGTGACGAAACGTATAACTTGTACAAATCTTTCCATTTTCCAAGTCGATCCGATCCATTCGTTCGTAGAGCTATTTACTCGATCGCAGACATTTCTGGAACACCTCTAACAGAGGGGCAAATAGTCAATTTTGAAAGAACTTATTGTCAATCTCTTTCAGATATGAGTGGTGATGTCAGAATTTGCACCTATTTGTATCTATTTAGTGATCAATCCGCTAGTTTCTTTGCTCCCATTCGGTCTTCCTTTTCTATTTTCTTCCAATAGTTCGACCTATCCAGAAAAAATGTCGGCCTACGAATGTGGTTTCGATCCTTCCGGTGATGCCAGAAGTCGTTTTGATATAAGATTTTATCTTGTTTCCATTTTATTTATTATTCTTAATCCGAAAATAATAAATTTAACCGATTATTGGTATAAAGATCTCTAAACGTACAAATTATCGTTAGAGAACTATTAAATATATGACTCTCGCACCACTTCCCCATATAGTCAATTTTCTTCTTGTTTGCAGATAGCAAATTTGAAATGTCATCCAATTTACCTAAATACAAGTATTAATTTTCTATGTCTTAGTTAGGGCTATTTTTCTTTAAACTTTACTTTTGCACTAAGAAATTTGCTCAGTAAATGTCATTCCACTTCATTCTTACATTAATTTGGTCCATCTTTCATAGTGAAGGATTGCGTATAGATGTTAGTAACACGTCGCAGAAGACAATAACATTCATAGGAAGACCTTTTGTGCTTAAAATTTATTTATATATCAAAAATCATATATGAGACGTATCTGGTGAAGACAGTCTCGTTTTAAAATTTCTTTGATAGTACAAAGACTCTATGCGTATCCACACCGAGACTGATCCTTACTATCAACTCTTTGATCGATGAAACCGTCGAACAAATTGAATGAAAATATTGTGCTGAAATTTTTCTCAAAAAATCTCAACTCAAAGGTAGAAGAACAAGAAACACTTTTCTTGTAATTGTATTTTCTCTCTTAGCTTTGTATTGCACTCACTCTCACAAAGTGATTTTTCTTCTCAAGAATTAATAGTGCAACTTTTCTCCATCACCCCTTTTATATAGCATTACCTATCAACTGTTTTCCTATTTGGTTAAGATAATAATTTAGGGTAAAAGTTTATTCCAAAAATAAATTTTAATTGAATTTTATGAAAAATTGGAAAATCACGTAATGTGACTGCCGAATCCATTCCTCCAACTCAGAGTTGGATTCTCGTCCATCCAACTTAAATTTTTTTTTTTTTTTTGGTAAACAAGATAGTTATATATATATATGTGCTAAGGAGTGCGTACAGGGTTTGTGTGCTCTTGCACACTGTTGGGCTGAAGACAGACATTGCTACCTAAATTAAAAAAATGAAAGGTGTCGCCCCTACTAAGACGATCTTCATACATACTACACCCTAAAGTTTCATTAACCATAGCTAAGCTATTACAAGCAGTAGTAGGGTTAAGCCCTATGTTAACAACAAAACGTTCATTACATCATTCACCAAAAATATCCCTTGTATTTGCTGATGCTGGTAATAAGAGGTAATTTGTTGTTGAATGTCATCCAAATTATACGTCCAATTACCTATTGTGTATGTCTACATCGCTGAGGAGTAGCCATATGAAAAAACCTCGTGTTGGCATCTCCTTCATTAAGCCAGTCTATGCGTGATTTGAGTTTCCAAAAGTCTTCCTCTAAGAGTAGGATGTTACTATATTCGTTAATTAATTGTGTTTCAAGATTTTGTAGGAAATTGCTCGTTGGATAATGAGCTGAGGATTGAATGCTTTTAATTCTGCCGAGTAGGTTGCGTTTACGATAAAAAAATATTGCCAAAGTAGTCTTATTCCATTGAAGGACTTCTTCCTTAGAAAATTTTGTAGTGTACATTAGATTTGAAGTGCCCAACCATACTTGTTGCACTAACTGCCGGAATTGAGGGTGAGAGTTCCATATTGATTCAAATCTAAAGATTTTTTTATGGATTGGTCTTTTATCCAAGAAAATTATTAACAACGGGCAATGATCCGAATAAGTACGAGGTAAATGTTGTACGAAGGCTTCGGGGTACAAGTTAAGCCATTCATAATTTGCTAAAACTCGGTCTAGTCTTTCCAAGATTTGGTGTCCATGACCTCTTTTATTAGTCCAAGTATATCTACTACCCTTAAACCCTAAGTCTAGTAAATGACATTGATTTATAAAGTTCCCAAAACTATCAGCCTTTCTATTATTAATAGGCAGTCCCCCAAACTTTTCATTAGCAAAAGCAATTTCATTAAAATCACCACCTATAAGCCAGGGTACGTTAATAAAATTATTATGAAAATAAATTAACTCTTCCCATAGGATATTTCTAATATTATAAGAGTTACTAGCATAGATAGCAGATAATAACCATTTAGGGAAGCAGGACTAACCTGTACGAGGCAGTGTATTTCCTGATGAGACATTCTCAGCTCCTCCATATTGACCTGTGTATTATGCCATAATACTACCAATCCACCAATTAACCCATTGGCAGGAACTTGAGACATATTTGTGAAATGAAAGTCATCCCTGAGTGTTGAGTGGCCATGCATGTTTGTTTCTAGGAGAATAGCTGGGGCTGGCCTATGATTATCCAGCAATGCACGAAAATGGCGCCTGAATTCCTCATTGTGGGATTCCCGGCAATTCCAAATGACAAAGTTCATAATTGGGGGATTTTCTACGCGTTCCTCAGACATCAGTAGTCCTTGGGGACTCGCTGTCTCCACAACAGTCCCCTCCTGGCTCACCATCAGTGCCAGCTGGCGAAGTGTAGGAATCACTACCATTGCATATTTCCCCGCCTCGCAATTTGTTGTCATACGAAAGTTGAGACTGCATTCCAGCAGGTCGGGGGGATTTCGGTATGAATTTTTTTTCGAACTGCTCCTTTAGGTGGTAAAGTTGTATGTCCTTTAGCCATAAAAACTCTGTACGAGTTTCCCTCATCTCCGCTAGAATTTGTGCTAGTTCCTGGTTTGTTTGGGTGTCTAGTTCGTTTGGAGATGGAGGTGGTGCTGGTGGTGGAGAGGTTGGGGGTGTCAAGGGGTCGTAAGGGCTCAAAGATGTCGTGTATGGTGAGTGGGGATTGAAGGAGTCTATTGGTTGGAACCAAGGGGCATAAATCTGCCCCCAGTGATGTGGTGGGTAAAAAGGAAGGAGATTCATGAGCGGACTGTGAGGGGCAGGCAGATGCATGGGGTAAGCCCAGTGAGGGTGGTGGGATGACGATGCCTGATGATCCAGTAACAACGGGGTTTGGGTGGTATACCACTGGGTCTGGGCATATGCTTCCATCCCAAACCTCATGCCTTCTGTTACTATCTCCTCTAGGTGGGTCGGATTTTGTACCATTAGAACTACCTCCTGGTTGTTGAGTTCCAATGTGAAGATCAAAGCATAGCCTTGGAGCCCCATCTCCAACCATGACCGGAGAGATTGGTCTGTCACTTGGGGCTGAGACACATATATCAGGGGAGTCGTTGGTTGTGGGACTTGTGGACCTTGCATAACAAGGTGTGGGAGATGAAAATACTGGTTGCTGTTGTGTGTGGCTTCCCTCAGAGGACTGTTTTGGGTGTAGTTGTGGTAGGGATGTCGTTGCATGGTCGGATGAGTGAATATTAGAACTGTTAGGCGATAATGTTGTTGCTAGGGATAACTTAGCAGTCGGAGAAGACCCTCCTTTAGTAGCTGAGCAAATTGAGGGCGGTGTAGTAGTGCATGTCTTAGGAGGAGTAGGGTTCATGATGTTCATCAGCTGAAATGTAATGATTTTGAAGTATTGAGAGTTGAGAGGGCGTAGGTTCATAGGGTACTATTACATGCATATTAGAGGGCTTAAAATCTGATTCTAGAGGTAATCGTGGGGTTGTTTTGTGAGGGAGGTGAAGAGGAGTCCAGAATCGTTGCATTTGAACGAGCAGCGTAGAGTCGCATGACCAAACCGTCCACAATTCATGCAGACAAGGTTTAATCCTTCACAATTCGCACAGAGAGGAACCATGGTCCCCCATGAAGTGCCTTAACCATGTTTTGTTCATTCTTGAACTTTATAAGGAAGAAATCAAATCCCAGATCCATTAACGATAATGGTTCGTTAGGCTGCCATAGTGCTAGTAACTTTTGCTTTAGTAACAGGTGTCCTACTTTCTTGCCAAACAGTTTAATGATTACAGAGTACTTCCAAGGGGAGTATCCTCTGTGGTTATTGGAATGGATAAATCATGGTCTGTGTTAGCAACTTCATCAGATAGATCCATTTTATTAATTTTGGAAGTGATATTTTCAGTGGTTATTGAGGAGGAGTTGTTTGTGAGTAGTGTTTAATTTGCAGGAACGATTTGTGTGAAGCTGGTGAGGATAAGGGTTCATCAATCTGCATTTTCCCAAAGTCAGGTGGATCGTTTGTCTGTATTGTTGTTAGTTTGTTGGAATCTGTCATGGTGGTAGAGGAAGCATGTTTCTGTGGGTTGGAATGAGGAAAGGGTAGAGAGAGAAGGTCTCGCATTGTGAACCCAAACTTAACGTTGGATTCAACTTATACGTCACTTTACAATTCCAAATTAAACATCACAAAAGTTTTCCAATGGAAAATATATATCCCATTCCTAATGGGATTCACGTGTAGTCCTTTTTGGGCTTTCATCTCCAATTCAAAATTGGTAAGGAAATTGACATTTATGTATAACCTTTATATAAATTAATAATATTTTATATTAGTTATATCACATATATATTTCAACCAAGAAATATAGTTTAATTTTTTATTCTAAATAGAAACTTCAATTTGTTCACAATATTAATTATATCCTCTCTGCTAATAAAGAATATAATAATATTTTGTTTGGACTAATAACTAAATTTATTTGACTAATTAAATTCTTTAATTTAATTCTCAAATAATAAAGTAATTAATCCTTTAGCAAAGATCAGAACACTCGTTAGTGTGTGCAGCCGTAGAGTTGGAATTTTAAACTTATGGGTTCGGGATTCTAAATCTTTTAAATTACTAGGTTCTAAATTAATAATTATACATGCTGATCAAGCTCAACTATGTCTAATAAAAGACTAAGCGGGCGTTGCAAATATAACCGGGGTATTATGCCCAGAGTCGATCCCACAGGGAATTTACGTATCAAGTAAGCTATTAGAATACTCAACTGTCACTTGAGGTTATTTAAATTACTATTTCTAAAGATTAAAACTAAAGATTAACTACGCTAAGGTGTAAACAATTGTAACAAAGATCTAAGGTTATGGTTTCCCCCGTCGGTGAACTTACTTCTCGGATACTTCATATAGCTTGATTAGTTGTTTCTATCAATCATGAACACTCTATCTACCATAAATCTCTCTCAAGTAATTATGATAATTTACTAGATGCACTCTCTCAAGTTACGCTAGCTAGATTGCAATACAAGTCACTTTAGATTGCACCAGAGGTATCGTTATCTCTAATCCAACCTCTAAACTCTCGGTTATGACTTTCGTCTATACTCCAGGAGTGATGTTGTTCAAATAACTACCTAAATATGCACTCTCTCTCAAGTAGCTACATAATAAATAAGAAGAGCTAATTGATGGCCATTCAATTAACTACAACAAGAACGTAATTGAACAAATAGAGATTAATCAACCAATCGGAACTAGATTAACAACACAATAAGTTTATCCCTCAACGGGTTCTACCAAAACCCTAGATTAAAGAAGTTATCTAAACAAGTTCATAAGAATAAAACCCAAAATAACTTGCATAAATAAACTACAAAGTAATGAAGAAAATCTGTGCAAATTGATGTCTTGCCGTCCGAATCTCTTCTAATCTCTTCGAATCTCTTCCGTCTCTTCCGTCTGCTCCAAGTTGTGTTGTTTGGTGTCTATTTATATGTTTAGGTCGAACCCTAACCATGTAGGAGACTTCTATTTCAACCGGGAAA